>JALXJV020000008.1:2760455-2950368 GCA_024633595.2 Lepomis macrochirus
CACATTTCTCAAAATCTATGTTTTGTCCCCCTCACTTTTCCCCCCGGCGATTTAGGAGTTGGCTCATCGCGGTTTCAATGACAGTCAATCAATCAATCACACACGCCGCATCAGAAATAGACTAAATAAACGGTTAAAACGCGGACAGAAATCATGTCGGCCGACAGAAAAGATGCGATAGAAGGCAAAGGTGGTGCTGAAAAAAAGTTACGGGAGAAAAAAAAAGTTCGCTCAGGAGGGCGCAGCAAAGTGCCTCAATATTCCGTTTATTTTGTGCTGCTGTTACTTACAGTCTACCTGAAGACAGCTGTGAGGACTCCTGCTGCAGAGTAGGAACTTGTTACAAACAACTTAAATTTGCAAAAATAAATAAATTTTTAAAAAAAGGTAATCTGCACCTTTTCCCATTCAAACCTTTTAAACCTTTATACTCTTTACTCCAGTATATCATTTAGGCCAGTAATCTACTTTTAATTTCGCTACATTTTCCATTCATACCTTTTATAACTTAACAGTCTGTAATCCGCATTTTGCTTCATTAACCGAAATGATCCAGTCTGTGTGCGCAGAAGAGAGCCTGGTGTTGGAGCTCGTCACAGTCACAGAGCTGGGCAGATGCACACATTTAGAAAATCAGGCAAATGCTTTTTTAGTTTAAGGCTTTATTGTTCTAATAATACAACTGAAAATCAGTGAGCGCACACATGGCACTGCTGGCCGTGTTGGAAAGCTGCCTGTCTCTTTAACAAGCCGGCAAATAAAAACTTTCTCTTTCCATTATTCAAAGCGTCGTCAGTCTCTGCAGAGCAAAGGAAGACTTCACACTGTAATATCTAAGTCAGATGATCCAGTGTTTCCCATACGTTCATTTATTTGTGGCGGCCACAATATGAAGGCTGACCGCCACAGATTGATTTGAGATTTTTTTTTTTACTAAGCCTAGCCCTATTTAAATCATATTTGATTGCAGAGCTCGTCTCTCTCACCGTATCTCTCGCTCTCTCTCCCTCATGGAGCTCCGCTGCACAAATCTGTCCATCACAGCGCTGTCAGTGTCGGAGACCCAGCTTAAAAAAGTTATTAGCCAGCGTGCAGGGAGACGAGCTAATAAGAAGAGCTAAGTTAATGTTAGAATGCAGCTGGATTTTCGAGGCTAGCACGCTGTATATAGCTGGCAGTCAATGTCGATGCACGCCCCCCACCCCCCGCCCCCCGCCACCCGCCACAGTCATTCTATGGGAAACACTGGATGATCACTGGATTGATTCTGATACATTAACAGTATCCTGTTGTTGAAATAAGCATCGCTTTCTCTTGATGGATATGACCCTGTTTTTTTCCCCACATCAGTTACCATGTGTTTTATGGTGATGTCCGATGGTGAGTCCATAAACAGAATGTCGCCGGTGAAACTAATCTTTCACTCATCAGCTATCAGCTGTTATTTATTCAGGAAACAATCATTTTTGAGATGCAGAGAGGGAGAGAGGGAGAGAGTATGGGTGGATAAAACAGTCCTGTTGGTTTTACACATGACGCACAGCTTTCTCTGGCTGCAGGTTTACCTGCTTCAACAACGAGCTGCTCCGTGTTTCTGCCACAATAATTATCTGTGTTGTAAAGATTATTTAGATGCTTTAGGAATAATCAGATTGTTTTGGCTGCCTGTGCTGCTGCAAAGCAAGCGGTTTGGTTTCCTGCATGTCCATAAAAGATTCAATAGTGGCTGGGCAGCAAGCTGATATTTTAAAGTGATCTTATCAACACCTTCATGGAGATTTAAAAAGGAAAATTACTGTAGAATTAGCTAAATTACAGATAATCACCTTCCTTACTGCATTTACAGGAATATTTTAATGGGCTACTTAAAAAATAAATTCATCAAGTTGCCTAGTCTGATGTAATAAACAGTTTTACTCTGATAGCCTATATCTTGACCTTTCCTGATGTGGACACATCGGGGCTGTGATCCTGTGCACAAAAAAACATCCCTACACTACCATGGACAGTAGAGGTGCAACAGGTTGCAGAATCCGTGGTATGGATCCCGTCCACACGGTGCAGCACGCAGGTGGACCGCGGATTGATTGCAAAGTTTATGATTTATCCTGTTTGACCTCAAAATATTCCTTTATTCTGGAAATGCCAGAGAACCCAGTTAGATTCTGTGCAGAACTTTGAACATGAGCAGAAAACCTGCTGAAACACAGGAGCTATTAAATCCAGGAGTTTCTAACTGAATTAAAATTATTCAATTTTTTACAGGAGAAACATCTCTGAAAGCTGAGAGCTGCTCTGCATTATATTCTGTTACAGTTTTAGATTTTGAATAGTTTTATTAAACCTTTATAAAACCAGAACAAATATTTTTCCAACAGTGTCCTGGCCAAGGCAGGCAGGAGTACAACTGCACATTTAAGATGGGAATAAATAATCAGTTACCAGGTCATAAAATATCAAAATGTTCTCAAATATTCACCACAATTCAGCATCTGAAGGCAGAATTACAGCCTTCAAGTCATTTAACAGCAACAGTGAAACAAAGACACAGCCCCCTGTGGGCTGCTTGAATTTTGTGTGTTCCTTTACATAAATAATAAATGGATGCAGAAAATGCAAAAATTGGTGTAAAAAAACACCAGAATGCAGGAAACTAAGTGTTTAACATTCAAAATTTCCTGTGGGAGGACCTCCAGACCCCCCGGTCCACACTGTTGCAGTTTTGATGTTATATATGGCTATTTGGATTTAGACACAACATCACAATTTAGCAGACATGACACAGTTAAAAGTGTTGCCTTGTTGTGCCATATAAGTACAGTGTGTTTACTATTGCTTTAATGCTTGGTGGAGGTTTCAATTATTATGTGAAGATATGAAGTACGTGCCCCGAACCCTCCTAGCATTTCTGCGCCCCCCCATAACACATTTCTATGACATCATATCTTTTATCTGGTAAAACAGATGTAAAACAGTCAGATTCTGGTTTGAACTAAACTTTGACCAAATACTGAGTCAGTGCATTTTGGCTTTGTAGGGCCGTGTACTCACCAGGGTTTGGCAGAGATTCTGCTGTTTTGTTGAGAAAAACCTGATGGATTCAGTTGAAAGTTTTTTTAGAGAGAAACACAGAGACTCGTCTCGACTGCAGCTCTGCTGAGACTCAGACAAACTTTCATTTCCGGACACGTGACGTTGCAGCTCCCCTCTTTCACTCTTGCTCCTCCTCTCAGTGCAGCTGGAAGTGAGGTTTTATTGCCTCCTTGAAATATAGACACAGCCTTGGAACAAGATGACTTTATAGTTTCTGTGTCTTTTTTTCTACAGTGGAAGTATACAGCAGTCAAAAGAACACAGAATTACAAACAGGCTAAGCTCCCTTTAGCCAAGTTGCGCCGCAGACCGCAGCCTCGGGATTACTCCGTAGTGCTTTTTGTGTTTTGTTAATTAACGCTGTTTTCTGCCGTCCCTCTTAAACATTGGACTCTTAACTGTTCACACTATTCCACTGCTTTATTGACCCTGGAACTTTCCCGGTGTTATTAGTTGGAGCAGCAGCAGCTCTGTTTGGGATCATCCGGAAACGTCGCAGGGGAAAACGTGCAGGCGCACCGCGCTCCCTTCAATCCACCTGGCCACAGTGGCGCCTCCAGAAATTTTTCATAGGGGTGGCCAGATGGGGCCACTTAAAATCTTGGGGTGGCACACCAAAACTATAAACCATAATTTCAGAATTTGATTCTACTGTTGTAGTATATCGGCCTGTAGAAAGAAAGACTTAAGGAAACTCCTACTAATATACTTTGGTTTATTGTGTTATATTTAATGTTACTAATGATATAATGTGCATGGACTAATTAATACGCTTAAGTTGTGGGATCTCATATTGTAGATCCTCAGTACTGCAGTTGTAACCATTTCGCACTTAAAAATCACGTCACGACACATAATTCCCCATCTTCTTTTACTAAAGAATATTTTTGACTTATTTACTTACCGGCAGGGACGGACTGGGACTAAAAAACGGCCGCGCGTGGAAACTCGACAAGAACAACAATAATAATTGCCCCCTGACATGAGTGTCACAATACTTTAATTGTGGCTCATGATACTATACCATCCAAATTAAAGCAGCAGCACTGATGTTGACTACATGTTGTGTTAAAAGCATATTAAGATTAACTTGAATATTCACATAAATGGAGGTCTCAACACACTGCAGTCCCTCTGGCTGAACCAATACAAAACAGGTATCTAAAACACACAACACATAGTAATGTATGAGTTATATGATAAATCACAAAGTAAAGAGGTTTTTATAATATTAATTTATGCAGTAATTAATCTTAGTGCACAAATAATAATACCACATCTAAATGAAAATACACCATTACCACCAAATGTAACTTCTGTATTCAAAATCTTCAAAGTTTATAAGTATTAACTGGAACGTTACCAACATTTTTAAAAGTAAAAGCACAACATATTTCTTAATATTAGCTACTGCATGTGGCATTTTACAGCTAAAATGTTGAAGTTTAGCTGTTTTAACTACTGTAATCATTAAAAATGTAGCAAGCTGAATATCACTTCCTAACATCACCCCTAGCAGGTAACTCTCTTTCTTCTCTCATGTTCCATACTTATTGCCCTGTTTCTGCCTGTGGAACCAGCGCATCTTTCTGTCCCTCATCGTCACTGGTGGCATGTTGCTGCACAGCTGGCTCACTTCTTCACTGCTGGGTCTGCTGCTAATATTTAACTGCGAGGTGCTGCTGCTGGCTGTGCTGCTAAATATTTCAGTTAGTTTGCGACATTTAGCCGCAGTTTTTTTTCTCCCGCCTTCTCAGCCCCACCCTTTTCTTTCAGTTTTTTACCCGCGGCCGCGTTATGCATATTGTTTGTTTGTTTCTATGCTTTTATCTATCGTCTTTGCTGTTAGTTGCTTCCTCCGCTTCCACTTCTTCTTCTCCTTACTTGGCGGCCACGGCCAGTGCAGCTGGCATCCAACTTAAAGGTGCGTTGCTGCCACCTACAGTACTGGAGTGTGAAACAGATTAGTGGGGGAAAAACAGGCGATAACTGCATGTGTGGCGGGCGGTGGGCCGGCCCACCGGCCGTCCTGGATGGTCAGGGGTGGCGCCATTGCCTGGCCAATCCCTTCATGTCCGCTCTCTGGCCAACAAAATGGTCGAACTGCTGCTCCTCAACAGAACTAACTCGGACTTCTGCAGATCTGCCGCCCTCTGTTTCACCGAATCCTGGCTCACCGAGAGCGTCCCGGACAGCGCACTTCACCTACCGGGATTTAATCTCATTCGCGCAGATCGCGAAAGGGAGCTCACGGGAAAAACACGGGGAGGCGGACTCTGTTTCTCAGGGCCGTGCAGAGACCTTTGGAAGGGCAGGTGCTCAAAGTATAAAAAGGGCACATGGAACAAGGATTTAAATAGGACTCTTTTCATCCTAATGACATAGAAATATATTTATTCCTTGTTGACAGCACAGATGCTTCTGTATCGATACATCAGCAAATGCTGTGCCGCAAAAAGAAACAGGGAACTGTAGCTTTAAAACACTGAGGGCTGACATAACTTACAGGGAACAGTTGAGGGGTTGCTATGGATACGGCTGCTGCTGTTGATACTACTGGAGGTGATCTGTGACTACAGATATTAAAACAACTATAGGATATATATTAGCTGATTAAACAATTATGTGACCATAAACAGATTGTTGAGTGTTTGGGACCAGCTCACAGTGACTGAGCTGCTGTGATACTGCAGCCACCAGGCTGACTGCTGGGGAGACGCTCACAGAGCTGCACACCGAGAGCTGCAGGTGGAGGAGATGAGATACCAGATTTAAAAAAGTGTGGGAAATAATCTCAGAAGGAAATATTAATGGTGAAAGGATGAGGGAGGCCACGGCAGGGTGAGAGTGAGACAAACTAATCTACAGACAGAGGTGTGAGCGTCTCCCCAGCAGTCAGTCTTGGCAGATGCTGCAGCACAGCTGCTCAGTCACTGTGAGCCACTTTAATCAGCTAATATATATCCTGTGTTTGTTTGTCCAATTCATACATTTTTCAGAAATCTTATAGGGCCATTTCTTCTTCACTCTTTACTTTGGTGTCAGGAATATTATTTATTTTACATCGGCACTGACATTTTTATATGTATTTCCAGTTATTGAGTTTTTATTGTAGTTGAGCTGTTGTAAACATACTGCTGCGGTCAAAATGTAAATATATTCAATACTGTTGTGTATTATTTTGGAGCATTGTAGCCTAAATTGTTGTCATTAATTGCTAGAGTAAGGGTGGTCCGCATAGTCATTATTTAAAGTGTTATTTTATAAGTGTAAAGTTAGGATCACAGTCTTAAAAACCCCTATAGTTTTGGGTGTGTGTGCTCCTCTCTGTAATCTAGCTCAACAAGTTGCACGTGTGTGTGAGTGAGCAAGCTCGTGTGCTCCTAGAACAAAGGCAAGATTTACGACACTGCACTCCCCACGAACCCACTGCCTGCTCAGCAGTTTTGAGCAAGTTCGTGTGTGTAGGGAACAAAGGGAGAGAGCAGCATAAGATGACAAAAAGCAGCATAAGATAGCAAAAACAGTATCAAAACACCTAAAAGGGAGTTTGAGGGTTGTGTTGCAGAACATGCATCTATATAGTCCATCTCATTCTTGATGCACACTCATGTACTCATATTATGTTATTTTAAACTATAATGATGCACACTCATGTACTCATATTATGTTATTTTAAACTATAATCACATAAACTATAACCATAAGTGCTTAACCTATCATATCATAAGTGTTTAATAAGTGTTTAAACCTACCGTAAGTGGTGAAATGTTATTTTAATCCATTCTAATCCATCCTGTGCTTTGTGATCATGCATTGCCGTGAGCCTAGCCTCCATCTTGAGTGTAGCGCTCATACACTCCCCTGAATTCATTATCTCAGATTTACGACCAGGCATGGCGCCATGAACGTGCTATGCATACGCAATGCAACCACATGTGCTCAGTAGAGCCGGATTCTACGATCTGGCTCTGAGGCTTGCGGCCGGGCGCAGCGCCAATGTAAGCACCATGGGCTCTACTCTTTCAGATTTACAGCCCGGCTTCGAGCCAATGTAAGCACCATGGGCTCTACTCTTTCAGATTTACAGCCCGCTTCGAGCCACGCGGTCGGGCTCGAGCCAGTACGCTCGCTGTAGGCTCATTAATTCAGACCTCCTGACCGTGGACTCATATATTATACGACTAGGCGCACAAACCACGGAAACTCGATTATAGAACTGCCAAGCACCGTGTGATCGATGGGATGACGGCACGGCAACACAGGCCTGCTGCCAAAAGTAGGGAGGGAAGGCTGTTGAACACTCTCCAAAAGAGGCATGCAGCAGGGATTGCTGAGACTAGAAAGCACGGCAGTGTGAGACAATAGAATGCACTCCATGGATGGTCCGATACTGTTTTAAGGTGTGAAAAAACACGTAAACACACTCACTAAGTATATTGGTTATATGATTGTTTTAAAAAAATGCACTGACAAAAAGTTTAAGTTTTAATGGTATAAACAACATGCCTTAAGACTTTTGAAAAATACGGTGAGAGTAAAGTTGAAACCTAATGGTAAATTTCTGATCCTGGGAGATATAAAAAATATATATAAAGGGATAAATATGATAACAAACATTAGTATTACTATTAAAGTAAAGCATCTAAAAAGGTTTAAACTTGAATATGTTTGGATAAATAATACACACAAGAGGCCACCAGATGGCACCATAGGATAAGAAATTTACCATTGTTAGAGGAGTGGTCAGCAACACCTACAGGAGGAGCTAAGGTGTAACACCCACTTTATGGGTGGAGCAAAGGGTAAATATAAGGCGATGCACGCTGACCACCCCTCGGTGTTTTTTCCTGACCTGCTTGGAAATCACCCGGGTTTATTTGTCTTTTTTTGTACAATAAACTCTTTTGCACCGACTCTTGATCGTCTCCAGTGAAGTTTTTTGACTACAAAGAATCAGCGAAAGAAGAAAACTAATAGAGTATTATTTGTTGAGTTTATTACGTTGGGAAGAGTGAGGTCCAGGCCTTTACTGGCCCAGCCTGGCCTTATTTCAGACCCGACATTTTGCCGAGGCCAGCCCAGGAGACTGAGTCCTCAGACTGAGAGCTTCTGACCGGGGACGAACAGCCTGCACCTGAGACACGTGGCCACATAAATAAGGTAAGCAGAATACCTGTTTAACCAAAATTCTGCATTTTTAATTGTGTCTCGAGTGCTGGTCTTTCCGCCCAGGAGTGAATCTTAAAGTCTCCTCAGTCTCTGAACCTAGAATATAATTGATAATTTTTAATAAAGTAAAAATTAATTAAAGGGCTCATAAGTAATGCACAGTCTAAAAAAATTTAACTAGGTAAATTAAAATAAGAGAACGGGGATGATAAGAGTCGGTGCAAAAATAAAAGCAGGCAAAGCACAATAGCTAGGCTGCATGTGTGTGTGTGTAAATCCATCCATGGAGCGGAATTTGTCTGTGTCAGTCATGTGTGTGTGATTGCATGTGCTTTATGTGTTTAATACACTGGCTTTTAAGTTTTGCTGAAACAAAGTTAAGAGTTTTTTAAGATAGTACCAGGAAGTTTTAAGCTCTCATGTTGAGGAAGTGTATTGAGAGACTAATTTGGATAAGATTAAATTTTAAACTCTCATGTTGAGGAAGTGTATTGAGGGGCTAATTTGGGTAAGATTAAATTTAAAAGCTCTCATGTTGAGGAAGTGGATTGAGAAGCTATTTTGTGTGTAGACCGGTTCTGTGTCGAGGAAGTGTATCAGTTCGGTCCATTTGTAAACCTAGGTAATGTAACTGAGGCCGAGTTAGGGACTGGCAGGAGACAGGGTAGTTTAAAAACGTACGTGCATGTAAATAAGCTAAACATAGAAGTAGATAGAAAACCGTAAGTTACCGTGTATAGTGTTACTGTAAAATTGTTAAATTAATGTACATATTGAAAGTTGAGTGGTTGTTGGTAAGGGAAATTTAGGACAAGCCAAATGCTGCTAGGAATTCAAGTTTGATGTATGGAAGGCCAATGCTGTAAAAATACAAACTTGATGTGTGAAGAGTTCGCACTGTAAAAAACATATAGGCTGTAGGAACCAGCTGAGAACCAACTTTAATTGAGGTGTGGCTTGTGTGAACACTGTAAAAATTGTTTGGTCAGCGTACACACTGGAAAGGGTTGTTCTGTAAGGATATAACCAGTGTGTAGGCTGTAGAGACTGTTCGGTTATGTGGTGCACACTGTAAAAATTATTCAACAGCATAGTATACACATTGTACACTGTAAAAATTACCTGATCATAGAGTAAATCTATTATACACTGCAAAGATTATTTGGTTCCTTAATTATTTGGTTCCTAGGATACACTGTAAAAATTATTATTTGGGAATACGGTGTATTACACACTGTAAAAAATTATTCGGTTATCTGTACTGATCTTCAACGCAGATACACTGTAAAAAAAAAATAAAAATTTATTGTGTTGAAAAAGGTGTATCCGAATACCAGAAGTTCACTGAATAAGAAGTGCAGCTCAACTAAATAAAGCATTATTTGATAAATCTTTTAGCAAACAACAAAGAGGACAGTTTATGGAAGAAGGAAATAGTAGCGAAAACGAGTTATTTTTGCCAGAACACTACATACAGGAGGGAAACGTCTAAACACAAGGGATAAGAACTCATTTTTGGGTGGAACGAACATATAAAGACAAGGATGGTGTAGAGTTGTGGCAAACAGAACAAGAGATAAATCAGAAACTGTGGCAATTGACGAAAGTGATTAACTTGGCACAAGTACAGGACGAGTTTCCTGGCGTGCCGTGGAAAGTAGATGGTGGACTCCTAAGACGCTTGCCATAGTGTTGGAGCAGTTGTGCAATAACCCTAGTGCTACTGTTACATTACCACTTGGCCCAGTTTTGGGACTGCCTACAGGTTACGGGATACCGGGGCGTGACAGAGTAACCTCAAATCCACGATTGCGCATAACAATAGTTCCTAGGAGAGTTCAGTGGGAAACAGGCAAATTTGGGTGTATAACAAAAATACCAGAGGGAAACGGGACTGAGAAATTAGAATATAATCCCACTAAGGAAAAGAAATATAAAACTGAAACCATAGTAGACAAAATAGTAGTGACAATAAAAACCAGAGACACTGACGAAGAACCGGAGACACGCAGAACAGCAACAGCTGTACGCCAAGGCTACATGGGGACAGGAATGGCAAAGGAACAAGGGAAAGTTAACTCCAGTGGCCGTGGTGATCAACAATCACCCGGACCAAAAGGAATTTATTGAAAAATGTATGAAAAGTGGCATGGGAGGACAAACGGAAAATTAAAATGGCCGCTACAAGGCACCTTCATAGAAACATACTGTGATGAAGTGGCCACAAATATAAAACACCATAAGTCCAGAAACACAAGTGAAAAAGAGAGGGAAAGCGAGCTAGGGAAAGAGAGGTGTTAGGTTGGTTCAAATTTGAAGGTTACCGACACATGTATGGTAGTCCACCTCCCAGACCTCCACCAACTATTAGGAAGGTGAAACTAGAACAGGAAATGAAAACAGAACAGGGAAAGGCAGCGCCAACAGCACCTGAATGGTCAGCAAAACCACCACCACCTTACACCTCTGACAATCAGCAACCAAGAACAGGGATTTATCCAGTGCTAGACACACTTGAGGGAGAGGAAAGACGACAAATGGAGGGAGAGCTACAGGGAAAGTTTACTGTAACCTTGACCAAGCAAATTCACAACAAAGAGCAGGAAAAGTAACAGACTGCCACCGTTGAAAAGGACCAGCAAGTGAGAAGGAATGCGGAAGTGACAGAGATCGAGGAGCGTGAGATGGACTGGAGACAAGGGGAGCTCACACACAATCCAGCAGACCGCCATCTCCTGAGCGGAGAACCTTCAGAAACCAGGTTCCACCTACCTCTGAGTATGAGTGCAGACTCACAAGGAAGAAGAGACAGAGAGGATTACACCCAGGAGATGAAGAGGAACCTCAAGCCAGAAACCATGGACAGAGTAAACTACTGGCTGGAGTCAACGGATGCCCAGGCATCAGCCAGAAGGAGTATGTGGGAATCAGAGGATTGTACCAGAAGGCACACCAGTAGACACACTGCAGAGGGAAGAGAGCGCTCCCCACTCAAGGTCTCTGACTTGTCATATCTCACACAACAACAAGAGAAAATGAGACAACGACACGAGAAGGAAGAAGCCAGCCTGAGGAAACATGAGGAACGAATAAAAAACCTGGAGATGATGAATCAAACCATTCAGAGAGAACAAGAAGAGATACGCAGACTGGAAGCTGAGGAAAAGAGACTGTTAGCACAATGGGAGAAAATCCGCCAGGAATCGGACAAGGTGACGACCAGCACACCTCACACCGTCAGAATGGAGTTGAACGGGACCATGGTAACCGAGGGCCCACCAAACACAAGCCAAGTACTGGACGATGTGGCAGCCAGATTGCACGAGATGACCAACCGACAGGTGCAACAGGTCAAGGACACCAATGACTACATAAAAGTGCTAAGAAATGGGAGAAGAATCCATCCCACTATTCTCAAGAAGCCAAAGTCACGTGAAAATCGAGCTCCCCTATACAAGGAAGATGAGGAAGATGAGGAGGATGAAGTGGAGGAGATAGATGCTGAAGAAAATGAACATTATCGGGGACTCATGTGCCCCATAGTGACCAAGGCTCAAGGCCAAAAGGCCTATGTACCCTGGGGATTTGCAGATATGGTGGGACTGGCCAGCAGACTGCCGGACCTGACTGAAGGAGCCAACAAATGGATCACAGCACTGGAAGAGAGCACAGCAGGAGTAACCCTTGCATTGGGAGACATCAAAGCCTTGCTGATGCATGTTGTGGGAAAGCACACTACAGAAGACATCATGATAGCAGCCAAACTACCACTGGTAGTGAAAGGGAACGCAGCTGATGGCATAGGTTTTAGTGGACATCGAACCCAAGTGTGGGCTGAGCTGAGAAAGCAGTATCCAGAGAAGATGGATCCATCCAAGCTTGATGGAGAAAGGCTGAAGGAAGATGAGTGCCCAACCAAGTTCCTGGTTAACTTCCAAAAGAAATGGAGAGAGGAAACTGGAAGTGCCTGGAACACCAATGACACCACCAAGAGTTTGTTTAAAGTGATGGTAAAGAAAACCTTGCCAGCTGAAGTCCAAAAACAACTTGACAATGTGGTTGGACTCATGAAGATGGAGTGGCCATTGTTCTCTGAATATGTTGTGCATCATGTGGAAAGCTGGAGAAAAGAAAAGCAAAATGAAGAAGAAGCCAACAAGAACCTGGCTAACAAACTCACCCAGCTGCAGCTGAAAGAGCTCACCAAAATAAAAAAGGAGAAGAGCAAAACACAAGCTCCAGTAGTGATAGCAGAACAGCCACAGCCAACTCCACCAGCGCCTGCAACCCCACAAGTAGCTGCAGTAGCACAGCCAGCGACACCTGCACCAATGTCAGCATCACTGGTGTGGATACCAGCAGGAGGGCCATCTGCACACCCACCGCAGGTATATGTACCACAGCAGGGCAATCCACAGCAAAATCAACCTCAGAGGAACTACCAACAATGGGGGAGTTATCCACTGCAAGGAGGCTATCAGCCACAAGGAAATGGAGGAGGATACAACCGATACCAGACACAGCCAAGGGCCAGAGGAGGTCCCAACCGACGTGGCGGATGGAGAAGTCAACAGGGACCCACACAGATGCGACGCACCCAGTCCAATCCGCAGCTCCCCCAAACGCAGGAAGCACAAAATGTGTGCTGGGGCTGTGGAGAACCAGGGCACCAGAGACGTGATTGCAAGACGCACCCCTGGGAGGGGCCAGCGTCTGGTTGGCAATAGGGAAGCCCAGAGGAGCCTGAGGGGGAGTTAATGGGAATAGTTATTTCATCACGACCACAAGAAGAGCCCACTATGACAGTAACAATATATGAAGAAGATTACCAATTTATGGTGGACTCGGAGCCACATATTCATGTATTGGAAAATCCGCTCAAACCTCCCCTCTCAGAATCATCAGTAAAAACGGTAGGCTTCTCTGGGAAAACACAAATAATACCTTTAACACAGCCGGTACCAATGAAGATTGCAGGAAAAACAATTGTGTCCCCTTTGCTGTATTCAGCTAACACACCGATATGCCTGATGGGACGAGATTTGTTATGTCAACTAAAAGCCCACATAATGTGCACACCAAATGGAATACACATAGAGTTTCCCGAAGATCCAGGAACCTACAGACTGAAAGAACCCATGGCAGGGATGATGCCACTGACAGAATCACTGGAAGAAAAACACCAAAAGGACATGAAAGAAAAACACAGAGTCATGCCTAAAGTATACTGGATTAAACTTCAATTACGTTCCCGATTACAACAACTGTGGGAAGCCTGGAAAACAAAGACATCAACCAAAGACTATGGCCAAGAACCTCAATTACCTCTGCACTGTACCCTTCAATTTGATGAGATGCAACAACACCAGGACTATGAGATGCTATGGGACGAGGTTATTAACAAGACTCTGCACTATCTGACAGTACAAGACATATATGTGGGACAGCAAGGAGCAGCAGCAGCAGTGATCCTTCCACCAGAGCTGAAAGACTGGTTCATGGTACAAAACTCAACACCTCATGTGACCTTGCTAGTGTCAACAGGTTACGAATCCCACGATTTAGGACCAATGGTTAGGAGAGCATTACAGATACCTAGTTGGACACAATCACATGATCCAGACATTCACATTTCCTCAGACAAACAATTCATAAGAATAACATTAAGAACAGTAGATGAGGGAATAACAGAAAAAGTGATAGTGGATAGAGGACCCCAAGATCAGAAGTTACCTCTACAAATGATAGTAACAGACAAACACAGAGCATTGTTGGATCAGTTACCCCAAGAGCTATGGTCAAAACACAAGACAGATGTGGGACTAGTAAAATCAGCCCAACCAGTAAAAATAAAACTGAGGGAAAATGTAACATTGCCATATCAAAAACAATATCCACTGAAACAGCATGCTTTGGAAGGAATCAGACCAACAATTGAGGGTTTGATGAAAGCAGGAGTCCTGGTAAAAACACAGAGTCCCTGCAACACACCAATCTTCCCAATTAAGAAGCCACACTCTAACGATTATCGATTGGTTCCACGATTTGAGACAAATAAACGCCATTGTAGATGCAGAAATACCTATTGTTCCGGACCCACACACCTTGCTCTCTAACATTCCACCAAACACACGATGGTACACAGTAATAGACTTGTGTTCAGCTTTTTTCAGTGTACCTCTACATCCAGAGTCACAGTATTTGTTTGCCTTCACCTACGAGGGTCAGCAGATAACGTATACCCGCGTAGCCCAAGGTTTCGTCTCAAGTCCTTCGATATTCAACAGAGTGCTAGCGCAAGATTTGCAACATCTAGACGTTGCGAGTACCGTGATCCAATATGTAGACGACATTCTGATTTGTAGCCTATCAGAGCAGCAGTGCGAAGAAGACACCATGACAGTATTAATGGCACTGGCCAAAGGAGGGCACAAAGTCAGCAAGGACAAACTACAGTTCTGTCAGTCGGAGGTGGAGTATCTAGGCAGAAAACTAAGTGGGGATAAAAGATTGATAGCAACATCGCAAATAGAGGCTATAGCCAAAATACCAAAACCACAGACTGTGGGACACATGCTCTCATTTTTGGGCATGGCAGGATATAGCCGCTCATGGATTTGTGATTACGCTGTAAAGTCGGCCCTATTGCGTGCTATGATAAGAGCTGCTGGACAAGCAGACAAGTCAGCCCAGCTAAACTGGACTGAAGAGGCCGAGGGAGCTTTTCAAGCACTGAAACTGGACTTGCGTTCTGCTCCAGCGTTGGGCAACCCAGACTACTCGAAACCGTTCCATTTGTATGTAGCAGAGAGGTCAGGATATGCGAGCGCTGTGTTAATGCAAGACACACCAATAGGTAAACAACCATTGGCTTACTACAGTACAAGATTAGACAACATTGAAGTGGGACTACCACCGTGTTATCAGGGTTTGGCAGCAGCAGTTTTTGCTTTTCAAAAAGCCTCTTCTGTGACAATGGGACATCCAGTAATCTTGTATACATCTCACCAATTGCATGCTCTACTCACCAGCCCACGCTTTGTTCTAACCCAAGCTAGGAAAACAGGGTATGAAGTCATCCTGTCTGCACCAGAACTCACTATCCAACGGTGCAAAACAGTGAATCCGGCAACACGTATGGTGCTGCCCACAGAAGGAACACCACACGACTGTGTACAGGTAACCGATGCATTCTTAAAAATACGCGAGGATTTGCACAATCAGCCAATACCAGCAGACTTGACGCTCTTTGTAGACGGCTCTTGTTTCAGAGATGCCACAGGTACACATGCAGGTTATGCAGTGGTGCAGCTAAATGGGGATGACACGTTCACAGAGATACAAACCACAAGTGTGCCACAACCATGTTCAGCGCAGTTAGCAGAGATTAAAGCTTTGACTGCAGCGTGTAAGCTAGCTAAAGGAAAGCGTTTAAATGTCTACACAGATTCAGCTTATGCATATGGAGTGTGTCACGTGCATGGTAACATCTGGAAGCAGAGAGGTTTTTGTAGAGCAGATGGAACGCCAGTAACACATGGAGAGGCCATCTCTGCATTGTTATCAGCAATCCACGAACCAACTGCAGTAGCCATCATAAAATGCCCAGCACACCAAAAAACCAATACTCTGATAGCTCAAGGTAACAACCAGGCAGATGAGGCTGCCAAACGAGCAGCGGTAGGCGAAGTTATGGGCCCAATAGTAGTAGCTGAGGATTGTGAACCACTCACGAACTTGTCATCTCTAATTGCAGCACAAACAGCAGCTGATGTGTATGAAAAATCCATGTGGCTAAAGAAGGGGGCCAGACAGGTAACTGAGGACGGACCCCAGAATGGACTCTGGAGAGGCCCACATGGTCATTTTGTGCTACCAATATGCTTGACACGTTTCGCCATAAGAAACGCACACGGACCAGATCATTGTTCCAGGGGACAGGTAATTAAACGCCTACAGGCAGTATGGTGGTCACCGTACTTGGCAGCCACCGTTGACAGAACACTAAATGAATGTCAGGGTTGTGCTCTATTTAACACCAGAAAATCATTTTCAGCCCCTCTGGCACACATTCCAGCACCAGATGGTCCATTCAGGCATCTTATGATAGACTATGTAGACATGACAGAACGAAGTCAACAGGATGAGGTATATCCTCGTCAGTAGTGGACAGATTCAGTAGATGGATCGAGGACAACGCCAACCTCTAGCCCAGACCATAAGTCAGTGGCAAAGTTTTTGTGTAGGGAAGTATTTCCACGATTTGGTCTGCCAGATAAAATCAGCTCTGACAACGGACCACACTTTGTGGCACAGGTCATTAAGACTATGTTGCAAATGCTAGGTATCAAGCAAAGATTTGGATGTGTGTACCATCCTCAGTCACAGGGAACCGTAGAAAGAGCAAATGGAACCCTGAAGGCAAAACTGGCTAAGATCATAAAAGACAGCAAAGGCAAGTTAAAATGGGTAGATGCCCTACCACTAGCTCTGATGGCTATGAGATCGCAAACTAACCGAATCACGCATCTAACACCGCATGAAATGTGCACGGGGGAGGCCAATGCCTATCCCATATTTGAGAGGTCCATATGAAGGACCATCTCTTGAACAGTTAGAAAATGAATTTTTAAGTTATGTCCCACATTTAACTAGAATCCATAGAACTATCTTCCAACAGGTCAAAGGAGCCACAGAGGATAGAGACGCTGCCATTCCAGAACAACAGCAGACAATACGCCCTGGTGAGTGGGTTTACGTCAAGGTGTTCAAAAGGAAGTGGAACCAACCTCGACGAGAAGGCCCTTATAAAGTCATCCTAGCAACACCATCAGCTCTAAAAGTTGAAGGTAAGAACGTCTGGTTCCACCTGAACCACTGCTGCAGAGCCAATGGGCCAGAAGGAGCACCAGAGGCAGTCAGAGGAAGGAGGCGAACGGGATCCGAGGGGGATGGTGATACCTCCCCGCAGGGAGCTAGACGATCCCCAAGCCCAGAGGGAGACAGACAAAGGAGCGGCGAGCCCGCCCTGCAGGGGGAGAGACGATCTGACAGACTGGCCGCCAGACGAACCAGCTCTAGAAGGACCACTGACAGTCCAACCAGTAGTGGATCCCTGCCCCCAAGACAGGAAGTTACAGACTCAGATAGTTCACCCCCAGAACATAGTTCATCCCCAGGATCAGCAAATAGAGCATCCCTTGAGACAGCAGGACAGTCAGAGTCAGATGCAGGAGCCCATGATAGACAGGGATCAGATGATTCAGAACCAGAAGGAGAAGCTCATGAGTATAGGACACAGCCAGGAAATACAGGATCTGAGTCAGGCATACGGCCAAGCCCCTATGCAGACACCATTCCAAGACCAACTCCAAGCCCTTGTACAGAATCAGGAGCAGAATCAGGCTCACATTCAAGTGCAGGGACAACACCTAGATCATGTACAGGTTCGTGTACACTCACAAGCCCAACAGAAGAGGGATCAGGAGCAGGACTTACCTCGGAGACAGGTGCAGAAGGAGATTCAGGACCAGAGCGAGACAGCCCTATGTGGGAACAGAGAGCGGAACCGGAGGAGACAGGCCCAAGTGAGGGACATGCAGAGACTCCAGGACAGACGAGTAGTGAAGTGGATCGCAGTGACAGCAATTCTGACACTACTGCTATGTCAACTGCCAGACCTGATACCCCAGGACACGGTTACTTCTCAGAAACAGGGACAGATGATTGAGTGTGCACTAGCAACAGCAGTTTTTGCGGTACAGGAAGGGAAATGGCCAATGAATGATGACTTTAATCTGACTTATGTTAAACAGATCGAGCCCAGCAGAATCCTGGCGCTAAGGCCCAGACGGTGTGATATTGCAAAATCACCCGCTGACTAAACAATGCCAAACTGAAGGGGTGGTGACAGCAACGATAAGGTGTAATGACAGTCAATGTGTAGATACAGAATCCTCCATAACAGTTACAATGCAACAGGCGGTAAGTTGATAAGGCGAGCCTACAAGACACGAGGTAGTAGAGATGTAGGACAGTACCAGCGCCACATGCAGACAGCAATGAGAACAGATTGGGAAGGAAATATGTTCTATCAATGGTTGCGATACTCAGCCAAACAGGTTAGCAAACAATCCTGCATCACGTGTTACAACTCCAAGCGAATTCCTCAGATATTGCCAATTCCTGGTTATGACAAGTGCCGGTCGGAAGATGATTGTTTTGCTGAATGTGCTCTAAGAATGATGCAAATTAACAAAACATGGGATGATTTGGAGAACCTACGCCACCATAAAAACTGCCCACAACGCTTAGCTGAGGAGATGATATACTGGAGACCTCCAGTGGTAAGACACATGGAGAATATAGTGTATCCTTTTTGCATAGTAAGTAGTGCCACCATGCGAACCATAAGTGCATTTCAATCAGATCCTCGCTTATATTGCGGTACTGTTAATTATAAGGACCCCCACACAGGCGCTACCGAAGGCAATTTCTTCTGCAATACATCTGCACAGGCTAAAATCCAATGTGCCCAGGTGCTAAATTCGGGTGGCCAGGTGTTTACCTTAAACAGAGCCGGCGTCGTCCAAAGGTATGATTTCTTGCCTGTACTAGAGGGTGGAACACACCAGGTAGCAGACATATTTTGGTTATGTGATGACGACAACAAGGTAAAAATGGTACTCCCTCCTAACTGGAAGGGCATTTGTACCCCAATTATGTTAACAGGTCAACTGACAGTCATAACCTTAATCTCACCAACCCCCAAAAGATTAAAACGGCGAACTAAACTGCAATGGAAGCCAGACAGCCGAGTTTATATTGCATGGAATCAGGAACCGCACGGCGTCCCATCGGAACACCGCGCCATAGGAGAAGATATCAGGACAAATTTCAGGATCAGCGCCAATATTTGGCCCAGCCGTAAACGCCCAATACATCGCGAGAAACAGTCGTTGGGTTAACCATTTATGGTATAACTCCGTGAGGTTCGCAAACTGGACCATATCAGCGCTAGAATCAATTCACGAGCAGTTGCATGCGACATCCATAATGACGTTGCAGAATAGATTTGCCATAGATACCTTGCTAGCACCAGAACAGGGAGTGTGTATTTCGGCGACGAGTGTTGTACCGTGATACCCTTGCACACAGAGCAGGATGGAAATCTCACTAAGGCATTACAAGCACTTAGAGAGGTTAGGGATGAACAGGTTGCAAGTTCAAACTGGAATACCCGATTGACTAAGTTAGAGGAATGGCTGAGAACATGTCATGGACAAAAATTCTGCAAATAATTGGAATAATAGTTGGAACACTGATGCTACTAGCCCTTCTACTTTTATGCTGCGTGCTTCCAGTGACTAGACTCATGATAGGCAGAGTAGTTGCTATCGTATCAGGACAATATCCTGTACACTTGCTCCATGAGGTAGACGTAGGAATAGAAATGTCAACCACAAACATTGGAGCAGAGGTTTGGCCCGTGTATGAAAACTGCACAGTGGCATCTGCTCCTCCTGCACCTAAGTCGTTACCGAAAGAGGATGAATATGTGGACATGGATAAGGAGAGCTGGCAGATCCAAAACAACAAGTAATCCAATATGAGTCAAGAACAGCCAGCAAAGAGAAGCAAAAATAGACCAGGTAAACGAAATAGAGGAAAAGCCCAGCAATACAATGAGAAATTACAACCAATATTGGATTTACTACCCTTTGGACCTGTAGTATTAGCACAATCCAAAACTACATTGCATCTCCGTCAACCACGGTCAGTTCAATCTAAAGAATATCCCTTGCTGCCTCCACCCTACAAAGTTTGTTTGCACGAAATTATTTGCAAAGAACGGATTTCCAGAATATACCAGGAAGCATCAGGAGTGATGCTCAAATGTACTAAAATGAAGTTGATTAATGTTTATGACGTAGTGACAAAACATTATTGCATGCCCCTAATAACAACTATTAACAAAGAGATAATTAGCATACTTGTGGGTAACGATATTCTGTTTAGTACGCACCATGAACCATATCGGCTAGGTCCGGAATACTTTTACCACATCACCCAAAGCTTTAAATTATACCACAGGGAACAGGCACAGAAACGCAGACTGCAGCAGCGCATTATTCACACAGGGAAATCATCTATGGCTCACTACAAGACTTGCCCTAAAGTGCCCCAGGATAATGCTAACCTCATGTTGTTCTCTCAATAGATACAATCATGGCTGAGGAGCATGGACAGAATGGAGCCAACAATCAACCAAATTATCCACCCCAGGTAGAGCAGAATCAGGGAGATCGGGAGCATTGGAGAGATCATACGTATACTGTAGGAACACAACCAGATAGGCTACCCATAGGTGGAAATCAGGGTTATGTAGGATATACCTCCCAGCCAGAGCATATGGAGTACCCACCGCCTTGCTCATGGGCAGTACAGGATCCAACCAGAGATATGATATCGACCTCAGGGCCTTGGCCCCCGACGATGCAGACCCAAGGAGGGTTGGAGATGCAACCACCTTCACATCCCATCCTAAGGCAACTCCTAACTCTACCCCCTCCTCCAGAACCAACACAGGTGTGGACCACACTAACTCCGCATTACCCCAGACCAGCCAACCCACAACTGTTTCGGAGCGGAGATGTGCCAGAACCACCAGCTGAGGAACCAACGCAACTGCCGGCAGAACCACTCCAACCGTATGCAGGGATGCATCCGCAGCCGGTTCCGCGAATGGAGCAACTTGCCCCCCCAGTGGATCCACCCATAAGGCCACTTTCACCACCTATGAATCTCTATGTTCTTCAGAATGGCGCCTTCGTACTCCGTGAACTCTATGAACCTCCCCCAGAGAACAGCCAACCTGTAGCAAACTACCTCTTGAGTTTACAGGAGCTCATGGCAGTCATGCGTTATGAACGTGCAAAGCGAGCTGTAGCTTCTCTGCCTCGAGGGGAATCACCAACTCCTGCAGGTCAACGCACACCATCAGCATCATCGGTATCCACAGGTGACTCCGAGGACGAATGCTCATTGGTGGACATGCATCCTACTACACCAAACCCAGATCTGCAAGACCCACCGAGTATGCCACCAGATCAGGAAAGCCCCCCACATTCAACTCCACAACCCCCAGATTCCGCTAGCAAAACTCCAGAAAGCCCAAAGGACACACCCACTGACAAGCAACCTCTGAGACGAAGTGCACGCATCCAGGCATGTGTGAAAGGAGCAGCTAAACAGAAGAAAGGAGCAGCTAAACAGAAGGGAGCGGCCAACCAGGATTCCGCCACCGACGCAGACCAACTTCCATCCACCTCTACATCTCAGCCTGAGTCAGGGCCCAGTACAGGGCCCAAGGTTCCACCGGTTACACCACCAGAGTCTCCTACACCCATACTCAACCAAGATCCTGATTTTTGGGGCAAAATGCCCCGTAAAGACTTTACCGAACATGTAGCCACATTACCACCGGATGCTGCAGCTGCCATGAGGACCATCAGACGCCGTTCTCTAAGCCGAATGGCCGCCCGACAAAGACGCCCAACTCGTAGGCAACAGCGAGCTGTGCTCAACAACATTCTCCGCGTGACCTTGACGCCGCAGAAAGAACGTACAGAAGGCTTGTGTACTCGCCTAATACAATTGGAAGCAAGCCAGGAACAGCTGCTGGGCAACTACCAGCAACTGGTCGCCCGCATCGAACAAGCGGAAGCAGCCATGAATGTGCAACAGGAGAAGATGACTTGCCCCTAAATGATGGACGTTACTTTGTCTTATCTTTAGGTGTTCTATTCATTATAGCGAAGTGTGAGTTTTATGTTATTTTCCTTATGTTTTATTCATTATAACGAATTATGGGTTTTATGTTATTTTCTTTATGTTGTGTTCATATGGTAACAACAAGTTTTATGCTTGCCGAATCTCATTTAGCAAAAAAAAACAGCTCACGCAAACTAGAATGTTTCTTGCACTGGTGTATTATTTTAAGCTTGCCATATTTTATGATAGCAAAAAAACAGCACACGCATTTTATATGTTTTGGTTTGACCCAGCCCTCATTCCCTTACCTTGACCTTTATACTTATTTGTTTTCCTTAGTACTGAGTCTCAGGATCCGTGTGGACAACCACATGTTGAACCACTTGTGTTCAGGAGTTTTGCTGCCTTGTATATATATATATATATATATATATACATATGTGTATGTATGTATAAGTACCTTCCCCTGGCCAAGTATGGGACTCCTTCGGATCCATGTCGAGAACATGTCGAACCGGATATTTAGTTCACACTAGAAGTTTTGTTTTATGACACTCCCAACCTTCAACTGCCAATTTGTTTTTTACTTTTTCATAAATATCATGTGTTTTACTTAGCTTAGTGATGAAACCATATTATATTTTCCTTAGTTTAGTCACAACACAGGGAGATTTGCTACTGTTGAATGACGCATTGAAGGCTGAGGACCCACATCTTCACTTTCATCGTGAACATGTGTTGAACCAGTATGATCACGGGATGATAGGTCCCATTTACCAGTGACTTACTACTAGCAGTCTGTCGGTGCGACTTCACAGCCGCAAAGGAGGGAATGTTGTGTATTATTTTGGAGCATTGTAGCCTAAATTGTTGTCATTAATTGCTAGAGTAAGGGTGGTCCGCATAGTCATTATTTAAAGTGTTATTTTATAAGTGTAAAGTTAGGATCACAGTCTTAAAAACCCCTATAGTTTTGGGTGTGTGTGCTCCTCTCTGTAATCTAGCTCAACAAGTTGCACGTGTGTGTGAGTGAGCAAGCTCGTGTGCTCCTAGAACAAAGGCAAGATTTACGACACTGCACTCCCCACGAACCCACTGCCTGCTCAGCAGTTTTGAGCAAGTTCGTGTGTGTAGGGGAACAAAGGGAGAGAGCAGCATAAGATGACAAAAGCAGCATAAGATAGCAAAACAGTATCAAAACACCTAAAAGGGAGTTTGAGGGTTGTGTTGCGGAACATGCATCTATATAGTCCATCTCATTCTTGATGCACACTCATGTACTCATATTATGTTATTTTAAACTATAATGATGCACACTCATGTACTCATATTATGTTATTTTAAACTATAATCACATAAACTATAACCATAAGTGCTTAACCTATCATATCATAAGTGTTTAATAAGTGTTTAAACCTACCGTAAGTGGTGAAATGTTATTTTAATCCATTCTAATCCATCCTGTGCTTTGTGATCATGCATTGCCGTGAGCCTAGCCTCCATCTTGAGTGTAGCGCTCATACACTCCCCTGAATTCATTATCTCAGATTTACGACCAGGCATGGCGCCATGAACGTGCTATGCATACGCAATGCAACCACATGTGCTCAGTAGAGCGGATTTACGATCTGGCTCTGAGGCTTGCGGCCGGGCGCAGCGCCAATGTAAGCACCATGGGCTCTACTCTTTCAGATTTACAGCCCGGCTTCGAGCCAATGTAAGCACCATGGGCTCTACTCTTTCAGATTTACAGCCCGGCTTCGAGCCACGCGGTCGGGCTCCGAGCCAGTACGCTCGCTGTAGGCTCATTAATTCAGACCTCCTGACCGTGGACTCATATATTATACGACTAGGCGCACAAACCACGGAAACTCGATTATAGAACTGCCAAGCACCGCGTGTGATCGATGGGATGACGGCACGGCAACACAGGCCTGCTGCCAAAAGTAGGAGGGAAGGCTGTTGAACACTCTCCAAAAGAGGCATGCAGCAGGATTGCTGAGACTAGAAAGCACAGCAGTGTGAGACAATAGAATGCACTCCATGGATGGTCCGATACGGTTTTAAGGTGTGAAAAAACACGTAAACACACTCACTAAGTATATTGGTTATATGATTGTTTTAAAAAATGCACTGACAAAAAGTTTAAGTTTTAATGGTATAAACAACATGCCTTAAGACTTTTGAAAAATACGGTGAGAGTAAAGTTGAAACCTAATGGTAAATTTCTGATCCTGGGAGATATAAAAAATATATATAAAGGGATAAATATGATAACAAACATTAGTATTACTATTAAAGTAAAGCATCTAAAAAGGTTTAAACTTGAATATGTTTGGATAAATAATACACACAAGAGGCCACCAGATGGCACCATAGGATAAGAAATTTACCATTGTTAGAGGAGTGGTCAGCAACACCTACAGGAGGAGCTAAGGTGTAACACCCACTTTATGGGTGGAGCAAAGGGTAAATATAAGGCGATGCACGCTGACCACCCCTCGGTGTTTTTTCCTGACCTGCTTGGAAATCACCCGGGTTTATTTGTCTTTTTTTGTACAATAAACTCTTTTGCACCGACTCTTGATCGTCTCCAGTGAAGTTTTTTGACTACAAAGAATCAGCGAAAGAAGAAAACTAATAGAGTATTATTTGTTGAGTTTATTACGTTGGGAAGAGTGAGGTCCAGGCCTTTACTGGCCCAGCCTGGCCTTATTTCAGACCCGACAATACTGTTCTGAATTTAATGATTTTTTAAAGGGCTGAAGGCTGTAAGTCGGAGTAATAGGCTTAGAATTTTACTGATGTCGTTATACTTATTTTAAGGCACAAGGCTTTTATGAAGTGACTTTAATAATCCTAGTTCAAGTGCAAAGATTTGAGTCAAGTTACATAGAAAAGATCAGACGTCTCGACACCCGTGAAACTTTTCTCCCCCAAACAGAACGAAGTGAACAGAGCACCTTAGGCTGGGTGCACACCCAAAGATAATCGGGCTGATTTTGGGCCGATTTCCCTTCTGACAATCCTAGCTACGTCCCGATTATCTTGATGGTTCAGATTATCTTATCAGATTCTCCCTTGGTGTGAGGTGTGTTAAGAGCGTCTGAACCTGATCGGAAGAACGTCGGAGGCGCCCCCCGATCGTGAATCGTAAATATCCAACATGTTGAATATTGTGTGTGGGGATCCCCGAGGACAAATGCGTGCACGTTCTGGAGATTATCACGTGAAACGATACAATATCCAATCAGAAAGCGAGATGATTAAAGACGGAAGCATGAGCATAATTTAAAGCATAAAGCACAGGAAACACAGTCATGGCGCAGATTTTGCGAGATTTCCTGTGTTCACAGTCTCGACTCGGGTTGAAAATCTGTTCATGTGTGGTGAGCTGTCTTTGTCACATCATGGCACACCACACACTGTAGGAGCCAAACTGTTAAATCTGGGAGTTTTTCTCCTCATGTTTGTGGCCTATCACATTTTGACAATCTTATTAGACGTAAAAAATCCTTTGGTGTGAACCCAGCCTTAGTTTATAGAGTAGAAGTGATGTTAGCTGTCGGCGTGTTAGCCGGCAGCTGATATTACTTCTACAGGCAGCAACATACACAGCAACTGTGCTGCTGTCTTTGCAACAATCCACAACAAGCACACTGCTGCAAACCCCTCTGACCGGCAGAATGGAAGGCGTCCTGTAGTCTGAACGGGAGGGCTCATCAGGGATGAGGTCATCAGGTGAAAGGTCATCAAGTGGGTCATTTTATTTACTGCGAAATTATTATTATTCTTTTTATTAATAGTTTGATCGGGCAGGCCTTCACAAAAGGGCAGGTGCTCAGGCACCCATTGCACCCCCCTCTGCACGTGTCTGCGACTACGGGAAAGGGAAGAAGTCGAGTTAGTAACATGCATTAATGGGATGAGGTTGCACTCAGAGGGAGAGAGAGAAGAGGAGAGAGGAGCTCAGTGCATCATGGGAAATCCCCCGGCAGTCTAGGCCTATAGCAGCGTAACTAAGGGCTGGTTCAGGACTCACCTGAGCCAGCCCTAACTATAAGCTTTATCAAAAAGGAAAGTCTTAAGCCTACTCTTAAATGTAGAGACGGTGTCTGCCTCCCGAACCCAAACTGGAACCTGGTTCCACAGGAGAGGAGCCTGATAGCTGAACGCTCTGGCTCCCATTCTACTTTTGGAGACTCTAGGAACCACAGGTGCATTCTGGGAGCGCAGTGCTCTGGTGGGGTAGTAAGGTACTATGAGCTCTTTAAGGTAAGATGGTGCCTGACCATTAAGAGCTTTTGTATGTGAGAAGAAGGATTTTAAATTCTATTCTGGATTTTACAGGAAGCCAATGCAGAGAAGCTAAGACAGGAGAGATATGATCTCTTTTACTGGTTCCTGTCAGAACACGTGCTGCAGCATTCTGGATCAGCTGAAGAGTCTTAATGGACTTTTTCAAAGAGCCTGATAATAAGGAATTGCAGTAATCCAGTCTAGAAGTAACAAATGCATGGACTAGTTTTTCTGCATCATTTTTAGACAGGATGTTCCTGATTTTTGCAATATTACGTAGGTGAAAAAAGGCGGTCCTTGAAATTTGCTTAATGTGAGAGTTGAACGACATGTCCTGGTCAAAGATAACTCCAAGATTTCTCACAGTGGTGCTGGAGGCCAGGGCGATGCCATCCAGGGAAACTATATCTTTAGATAATGCGTCACGGAGTTGCTTAGGGCCTAGAACAATAACTTCAGTTTTATCTGAGTTTAACATTAGAAAATTACAGGTCATCCAGGTTTTAACATCCTGAAGACACATTTGAAGTTTTGCTAAGTTTCATCTGGTTGATCTCACACTATTACACGATTGAATTCACATAATATACAGGCATATCTTAACTGTCACCAGTTATGTCCAGATCTACACAGATGCATCAAAGATTAGTTAATAAAACAGGAGTAACTTTTATTGTTCCATCAGTTTACAGAGCAGTCAGTCTGACAGCAGATCAGATACATTGATAGAAATACAGCAAACATTATATAGAGTTCAAATGATGGGCATTGGAGTCATATTTTTGTGAGTACCAGCACTTATTGGCATCAAAGGAAACAAAATGGCAGATAGGGCTGCAAAGGAGGCCACAGAAAGAGAATCCATCGATGTGGCAGTTAGCATCAGTAAGATGGAAATAAAGCGCATTATTAAACAGAAAAGGTGGCAAAAGCAATGAGAGGAAGAGAGGAATGGCATGTCAGCGTGTAACGCTGGCTAACAATATGAGCCGTTATTCTTACACGGAGGCAACAAACTTGTGCCAAACGTCATTCAAAAAATATCGCTGTCTAAGTTTGTTTCTCTTAAATACAGACAAACACGCCTTATATAATATGACTGCACAGCTTGTCTGTTTTAAATACTTCCACTCTTCAATTCGGCTCACATGTCATCTATTTTAAATGTCTAAATAATGTAACCACAGCTTCTTTAATCCCTGCATGCTCCTCGTTAATGACTGTGGGGAAACTTCAACTTGACATTTTACAGAAACAGACGTTGCTAATGAGATGGTATCAGTGCCGACATGAAGAGTTGCTGCTAAAGCATCAGAAGAGCCTGTTAACTGTTTGATATTATCGTGTTTTGGTGATTAGAGTAGCTTTTAATATGTTTCTGAGTGGAGTTCTGTGTGAAAGGAAAACGCCCACTAAAACCTGCATTCACATTTATTGGATATCGTGAAATGAAAGACCTAAATGACATTTTGTTGAGTTAATGTATATCTTATTTTATATCTGGTTTAACTGTTGATGTCTTGGAATTTCTCTTTTCAACACTTTCTAAAGTTAAATTTCACGTCTCTCAGTGCAAAAAACACACACCTGCTCCTTGTAGAGCTAAAACGATCAGTTGATTAATTGATTAGTAGATTGTGAGAAAATACATTATTTAATGTGTTTGATGAAGCCTCTACTATGTGATGTCTTTTATAAGTCTGTCACATTTAAAATGCAAACTGTCAGAGCAGATTGAAGAACGGCATGTTCTCGGCTTCATCTTTACTCAAACATCAGGAATTTTACAGTCTCAGTGTGAAGAAAATGCTCCCAGAAACAAGCTGTGCTCCTGCTGTAGGTGGAGGAGTGAAAATCCTCTTTGAGAATGAGCTTGGTGTGGCAGATTTCCACCTGCCCAACAAAAGCTGCGTCCTCTACGTGTCTGAGTGCGACATCGTAGCAGGAAACAGCTACAAGAGGAAACTGGTTCGCTACAGAAATGTGAGTTTAATGAGCTGACGGACAAAAGCAGTTTTGCTAAAAGCTCCTCTGTGCTGCTGTGTCTGATATGAACTCTGTCTGTCCTGGTTTAAAGGGCAGCAGTAGTTTCCAGGAGCTGGTGCTGGTGGAGAACACCAGACTCAGTGAGCAGTACTTCTCTGCTGTGCAGAAGTTTGTGGTGTTTGACCTCGGCCTGACTCCTACTGCCGGGTCAGCTGGCAGACTGAGGCCTCGCAGCTCATCGCTCAGATCGTAAGTAGTGAAGACAAAACAACAGACCTGCAATAAGAAATGCAGCAGACTTTGTTGTCTGATTTTCCAACCTGCTCCGATCGTCTCCAGGTTCCACGGGAGGGCCGAGAACCCCTTCAGGAGGGGGACTTCGCCTCGGCTGTTGGACCATCAAGTCCTGGCTCTGGTCCAGCGGGTCCCCGGGGTCGGCAGGGTCAAAGCTCTGGCCCTGCTGCAGCACTTCTCCAGCATCCAGCAGCTCTGCAACGCGGCCCCTGCTGAGCTGGAGCCCATCGTGGGTCAGGCTGCAGCTCAGCAAATCCACAGCTTCTTCCACAAAGACACTGCTGCAGGAACCTGAAGGCTCGACCCTGGGTCTTTATCTAACCAGGAAGGTTTGGATTTAATGCTAATGCAGATACACTTTGGCTCACATGGACACTAACTCTTTATTTGAACGTTCACTTGACACCTGGTGAAACATGAGCAGCTGTGAGACTAGAAATGGGACGGTGTGTGTGAAAGAGTAAGTTAGAAAGTCAGCAGATATTTTACACATTATGTGAATAAAACTAAAACACATTAGCATGTTTATATCCTGTATACAGAAAGCAGTGATGGTGCAGTCAGTGGTTTGTCTGTTAGTAGACTGATACGTGGTGCTCAGACACTTTTGCACTTTGTTTTAAGGAGGACGCCAGAGGGCAGCAGTGAAATGAAGGATTGAAAACAAACAGTCCAGTTTGCTGTGACATGTAGATTACACAAAGTAACAATCAGCATCCAGCTATATAATGACAAGATGCAGAAAAACAGTTAAATGCTACATGTCTTTGAGGAAAACTGTTTATTCTGCTGTAATTATTTCATGCTGTGAGGTGCAACATTCGTTGTTTGCAGTTGCAGTCTGCCAGTATGCAACACTTCTTATAGAAACAATGATCAGACAGTTAAAAGGTTTGGATTTGGCAGCCAGACATTTAAGGAACGTGCAAAAGTTTCTTAGCTCTGATTATTTAACAGTCTTGAAGGCAGGTAATGCAGTTACTAGAATACATTAGACGACATTAGATCAAATCAATCAGAGCTTTAAAATTGTTGTTGTTGGAAAAAAAGGAAAAAAGATTGACAAAAATTTGAAAAATGAACAATTTATCAGAAATAAAAGACACATTTATTACATTAATTGTAGAAAATCAAATGTTTGTTCTACTCAGTGTGATTGACAGGAGAGATGATCAGAGGGGCAGAGTTTTTACCACCATAGTTAAGACCAGGACTAAAAAGTGGGTAGAGTTTCTCAGTGAAGCAGCAGCCAGTAAAGGAGTAGATAAGAGCTGCAGCATCAACGTCATAAAAGGAGACCAGACCCTCTCATAATCCACAAACACCCCCACCTTCTCAGGCTGAGACTTCAGAGAGAGACGGACTGAAGGGCCAGCAAGAGCTTTGTACTCATTTTCATTCCTCAACCATATCGTCCAGTAACCTTTCTGAGGACTCAGTGTGATGTTTCCCTTCCTGTTGATCGACTCTCTGGCCACTCCTAAAGCCCACTCAGTCTTCCCTTTAACCTGAACCTCGTAGTAAAATCTTCCTGAAGAGAAACTCTGCTTTGCTAAGACAATAGGACAAGTATCAAATCTCTCTGGATTGTCTGGGAGATTCTTCTTTACATCACCAAGTTTAACTTCTTTTCCATCATCAGACAGGATGAGGTTGGGATGTGCTGTATCAGGATCGAGTGTCACATCCACTGCATACTGCTGGACCCTCTTCAGCTCGGCCTCAATCAGCTTCTTCATCTGTTTACTGAGCGTCTCCTCCAGCTGATTCACAGCTCTCCCACAGTCCCCTCATATGAAGGTGGACGGACGCTGACTTCTGTCCAGTCCTTGGTGGGTGGAGCAGAGCTTCTCTTCTTCAGCTCAGAGATTTCCTGTTCCAGCTCTTTGATGAAGCCTTCAGCCTGTTTCTCTGTCTCTCTCTGCTTCTCTTTGATCGTGTCGATGAGCTCGGCCTGGCTTCTCTCAACAGACTCCTTGAGAGCGGTGAAGACCTGAACACCACCTGCTATCTCTCTATCTGCAGCTTCCTTACTGAGCTCCACTGAGCGTTTGATCTCCTGAATCTTCAGTCGTCTCTTCAGGATTTCAACCCCTTCTTCTTTCAGAGGAACAGCCTCCTCTGTTATGTTTAGCCTTCTCTTCTGGATCATCTGCTGAGTTTCAGCCTCTGTCTTCCCCAGCTCGGCCTTGTTTCCTTCATATTCTTCTTTCAGACGAACAACATCATGTGTCCAGAGGATGAAGACACACATCAGACACACCAGGCAGGACTTCAGGGCCTTCAGTTTGGTTCCAGTGCAGACGTCACAGGGAACTTCTCCTGGTTTGGCAGCTTGTTGCTCTGAGCTGCTGCTGCTGGCTTTCTGTTGAGCTGACTGTCTGAACTGAGCAGCCATCTCAGAGATCAAAGTGTTGACCTGCAGCTCAGGTTTGGTGTAGAAAACATTTTTACAGTTGGGACACTGATATGGGAAATTATCATCCCAGTGTTCAGTGATGCAGGTTTTACAGAAGTTGTGTCCACATGGTGTGCTGACTGGATCAGTGAACACATCCAGACAGATGGAGCACAGAAACTGATCTTCAGTCAGCAGACAGCTGGCAGCAGACATATCCACACTCTGAGGACAAAAAAAGGTGAAAACAGAATTGTAGTTTCATATCTTTTGATTAATAAAATCAAGTGTGCAGTTCAGTGGTTGTTTATCTATGAAAATAACAAGCTCAGAAAATAAGTGATAACATGGAGATCTTCATTCCAAAACATTTACTAGTGGCGAAAACATTAATACTCTAAATATTACTCAAAATATATTTAAAGGTTGAGCCTTAATCTAATTATTAAAACATTAACAAACATAAACCAACACACGTTTGTGAGAAAAGTAAAGAAGATGGACAAATAGACAAATCAAAGACACCAAACATACAGAGCGAGCAGCAGGTGGTGTTGATGTTAATATTGATGTAAATGCAGCCAAACTCTCACTTAAACATTGCTGCAGCATGTAGAGATATTAAGTGACGGCCGTAGATGATGAGCATTGATTCACTGACAGTTAGCATTACTTTATCAGATATTGTGTTTGTTACTAACAGCTTAAAAACAGTTTTTTAGGTATATAGAGGCCGATATTTATTTGTTGCCCCAACTAGAACCTTTCATGTGGCTCCTGTAAACCCCATCCTCACTATGTTTACACCTGCTCTGTGCACCTGCCTGGGATGCTGGGAGAGACTCAGGAAGGCTGGAAGAGATAACATCAGTATGAGGGAGTGAGCGTCTGAAACGTAATAGGATATAAACATGTGCCACATTTCCACAGGGGTTGACTGGACTCGCCTTATTTTCTCCAGCTGATTTCCAACAGAACAGAATTCATTGGACCCCAACATCTCACAAAACAAATACTGCCACCTACTGGTCAGCTGTAGCCACACATCAAGCCTGTTGTAGAAATCTTGGTGTCTTGTTTGACAGTAATTTCTGTTTAAGGAAAACATCCCTCAGCTTGTCCAGTCATGTTTTTATCACCTCAGATTTATTGCTAAAATAAAATCTATTTAAAATTTTAGATCTGGAGAAACTGTTGTACATGTTTTTAATTCCTCCACCTTGATTATTGCAAAAGTCTCTTGTCTTAATCAAAAAACCTTGAAACGACTGCAGAGTGAGCAGAACTCAGCTGCTGCTCGGCTTTTAACCAGAACCAAGAGCTTCGATCACGTCACACCAGTTTTCTCTTCACACTGACTTCCTGTTAGTTTTAGCTTTGATTTAAAGATCTTAGTGATCACTTTTAAGGCTCTACATGACTCGGCTCCAGATTATATTTTGGATCTTTTAACTCCTTACAAGCCTTTGCGTATAGTCTGAGATCTTCAGGCAGGGGTCTCCTGGCTTTTCCTCCAGGCTGAGAGCCAAAGAGGTCGGAGTTTTGGCCCTCAGGGCCCCGAGGCTCTGGACCGACCTGACCGAGAAAGTCTCTTCTACAAACGCACATTTAAAAGAAAGCATATGCTGATTTTTTTCTGAGTCGACTGTTTTTATTCCTGTTTTATTTTTTCTTTTATCCTCCTTTTTATAAAAAAAATTATTTTAGTTTTATTTTATTTTGCCCCTTCTCTATTCTCTCATTCACTGTGTTGTTTTATTTCATCCTTCCCTCTGTGTCTCTCGTGAAGCACTTTGTACTTTGATCACTGCTCTATAAATACAGTTTATTATTATTCATTAGTTGTCGTGGTAACTGGTGTTTCACTGTTGAAGTTGATCAAAACCTTTCATATGTAGTTTCACGTCCCGTTTGAAGGCGACCTCTGGCTGATCGCTGCCTGCTGCCGCTCACTGATGTGACTGGAGCTTTTGGCTGTCAGCTGCCTTTTATTCAAATATTATAAAAATAATAAAACAACAATCTGATGTCTTAAGAGCTGCAGAGATAACATCCCAAACCCTCTGCTTATTGTTGATGTCATAATTTAAATCAGATCATAAAATAATTTAACCCTCATAAACACAATGGGATCCCTCCATTACTGTCACATCACACATGACATAATATAATAATTCTGCTCCTCTGCTGATTATATTGTTATTAGAGAGAAAATATTTTTAAAGTCGACTAAACATTTACTATTAATATTCAGCATTTAATACAATTTACTGTTATACATGGAGCCAGTATAAATCTTTATTATTAGTTGAAGCGTCAGAGAGGAGGAAGAGGAGGCTCAGAGAGAGAGGATGATGATACAGAGAGCAGAGAATCAGACACATTAAATGTGCAGAAGAAAAGATGGAAGCTGCTTTGAGCTGCAGGAAACTGTAACAGCTTCTCTCCTCAACCCCCACGGCCTCCGATAGAGCTCATCTAAAAAAGGCTACAGCCACGTGAGGAACTTCCTGTCTGAGTAGAGCTGAGGTTTTAAATTAATACAGGAAACACGTTGGAAAAAGGCGGTAAATCTGTTTAAGTTCAAACTAAAAAGAGAATCCATCCTGTCTGATTTGAGCTAGTCGGAGTGATGCGGTTCAGTTTTTACCTCTGTTTTGTAATTTCAACTGAATTAACACATTTTTATCCACACATGTCTATGACATCATATCTTTTATCTGGTAAAACAGATGTAAAACAGTCAGATTCTGGTTTGAACTGAACTTTGACCAAATACTGAGTCAGTGCATTTTGGCTTTGTAGGGCCGTGTACTCACCAGGGTTTGACAGAGATTCTGCTGTTTTGTTGAGAAAAACCTGATGGATTCAGTTGAAAGTTTCTTTAGAGAGAAACAGAGAGACTCGTCTCGACTGCAGCTCTGCTGAAACTCAGATTAACTTTCACTTTTATTTCCGGAAATGTGACGTTGCAGCTCTCCTCTTTCACTCTTGCTCTTCCTCTCAGTTTTTACGGCAGTTGGCATCCACGGCTTTGCATTACTGCTACCCTCAGATTTTTTTCTCCCTCAGAGTTCATTCATTTTAAATACGTCTTTCCAGTCCAGTCGCACTCAACAAACCAAATATCCATTTCCTACCTTCACAGTCATTCCAATATACTTTTAACCGTGTTCTTCACCCGCCCTATTTTTAGGGGTCCAAGCCCGAGTGGGCTGGGAACCGCGAATGCAAGGCATCGCGGTTCCCTGTACCAGCGGTGCAGGAACCCTATTGTTTTCGCTAAGATTTTTAGGGGTCCAAGCCCGAGTGGGCTGGGAACCCGCGATTGCAAGGCATCGCGGTTCCCAGTACCAGCGGTCGCGTGGGAACCCTATTGTTTTCGTTAGGATTTTATTATTATTATTTTTTTCTTCCGTGCATAAACGCATACTGCAGCGGTCGCTGTAACTCCTAGAAACGCGCAACTCTCAACGTAGCTTCACAGCCCCAAGAGTAACTCAGGCGCAAAATCCGCACACTTCCACCGCTAGGGGCGCTATACGCAAGGTCAACGCGTTTGGCCTTGGATCTCCCGATCTACGAAGGCGCATATCAAAACCTTCTATCCACGCGTTCGGGGGATCGAGCTGAATCTCCTGGTATAGGCCACGCCCATTTCCGCCTAGACTTTTTTCGAGCTACAGCGCAAAAACTGAAACTCCACCCAAAATCATCTCCTCCGGAACCGCAAGTCCGATCGCCACGAAACTTGGCACGGATGATCTCTGGACCGAGCTCTACAAAGTTTGTAGAGGGAATTTTGATATCACAAAATTGGCGCAATTATACGCTAACAAACATTTCGCGAGCAGCTACTAACAGGAAGTGAGGGCATAACTTCTGTTTGGAATGGCCGATCGACACCAAACTTGGACCACTCATTAGGGACGCCCCCTTGAGGGCCTCTGCAAAATTTGGTGCGACTGGCCCCTAGGTGGCGCTCTTTAATCCAGAAAATTAGTTCCTCCATAACCACAAGTCACATTGACATGAAACCAGTGCCGAATTGTTCAGCATGGTCCCCTGATGCCAGGCACCGAAGGGGACCCTAATGTGCCCATAGGTGGCGCTGCTATTGCAGATTAAAGACGAAAAAATTCATCCCATTGACTTACATGCAATTTATATCTCCATAACCACAAATCCGATTGACACCAAATTTGGGTCAATTGTTCCCCATGGGGCCCTGATGATACCACAAAAATTTCGTGCAGATCGGCCTAAAGGTGGCGCTGTAATCGAAGCTCAAATCCGGTCAGAAGCCCCATTGAAATGAATGGGATTTCAAACCAGCACACTTTTCACAAGGTTTGGAATGGCCGATCAACACCAAACTTGGGGACCTTATGCGGCTGGACTTCCCGAAGGCCTGTGTCAAATTTGGTGTCAATCGGCCAAACGGTGGCGCTCTTCATCATATCTTAAAAAAACTCCCATTCACATACATGCATTTTATATCTCCAGAACCGCCGGTCCGATTGACACCAAATTTGGGTCATTTGTTCCCCATGGGGCCCTGATGATACCACAAAAATTTGGTGCAGATCGGCCAAAAGCTGGCGCTGTAATCGAAGCTCAAAGCCGGTCAGAAGCCCCATTGAAATGAATGGGATTTCAAACCAGCACACATTTTCATAAGGTTTGGAATGCCCGATCAACACCAAACTTGGGGACCTTATCCGACATGACCTCCCGAAGGCCTGTGTCAAATTTGGTGCCAATCGGCCAAACGATGGCGCTGTCCATCATATAGAAAAACAACGCCCATTCGCTTACATGCATTTTATATCTCCAGTACCGCAGCTCCGATCAACGCCAAATTTGGGTCACTTCTTCCCCGTGGGGCCCTGATGACAGCTGAGCAATTTGGTGCGATTCGCCAAAGGCGGCACCGTATCGAAGCTCAAACGCCGTCGCTGAGCCCATTCGTTTCAATGGCATTTTCAAACACGCCGCGTTTAGCCTCGGTTCGGATTGACCCGTCGAGACCTGACTTCGGGGACCTCACGCGGGACGTCGGCGGCGCCGGGACGACTTCAGCAGCCCTCAGCGGGCGAGGGGCGACTGGCGCCGGGGGGCTTGGACCCCGTTTACAACTGCTCGCAGTTCTAGTTAGGGGTCCAAGCCCGAGTGGGCTGGGAACCGCGAATGCAAGGCATCGCGGTTCCCTGTACCAGCGGTGCAGGAACCCTATTGTTTTCGCTAAGATTTTTAGGGGTCCAAGCCCGAAGTGGGCATGGAACCCGCGATTGCAAGGCATCGCGGTTCCCATACCACGAAGTGGCTGGGAACCCTATTGTTTTCGCTCAGATTTTTATTTTTTTTTTTTCTTCCGGCGCTAATTCCACTACTGCAGCATACCCTGTAAATGCTAGGGACGCGAAACTCACAGGGTAGGTACAAGGCCCTGCAAGTACCTCAGGCGCAAAAATTCGCACACTTCTACCGCTAGGGGGCGCTATAAGCGAGGTCAACGCGTTTGGGCTTGGAACTCCCGACTACGAGGCGGATATCAAAACCTTATATCCACGTGTTCGGGGATCAAGCTGAATCTCCTGGTATAGGCCACGCCCATTTCCGCCTAAACTTTTTCGAGCTACAGCGCAAAACTGACATACCGGCCAAAATCATCTCCTCCGAAGCCGCAAGTCCGATCGACCACGAAACTTGGCACGGATAATCTCTGGACCGAGCTCTACAAATTTTGTAGAGGGAATTTTGATACTGACTAAAAATGTCGCAATTATACGCTAAGAAATATTTGCGAAAACGCTACTAGCACGAAGTGAGGGCATAACTTCGGATTGGAATGGCCGATCAACACCAAATTTGGACCACTCATTTGGGACGCACCCCTGAAGGCCTGTGCAAAATTTGGTGCAACTCGCCCTTAGGTGGCGCTCTTTAATCCAGAAAATTAGTTCCTCTATAACCACAAGTCACATTGACATGAAACAAGTGCCGAATTGTTCAGCATGGTCCCCTGATGCCAGGCACCAAAGGGGAACCTAATGTGCCCATAGGTGGCGCTGTTATTGCAAATTAAAAATGTTTTCAAAAATCCCATTGACTTACATTCATTTTATATCTCCATAACCACAAATCCGATTGACACCAAATTTGGGTCAATTGTTACCCATGGGGCCCTGATGATACCACAAAAATTTGGTGCAGATCGGCCAAAGGTGGCGCTGTAATCGAAGCTCAAATGCCCCATTCATTTCAATGGGATTTTCAAACAAAATACATTTTTCTTCATAACTAAGGCCAACTACATCGCACATTCATAAATCTTATCTCTACTTGTTCGGGTGATTGAGCTGAATCACGTGATGTAGGCCACGCCCATTTCCGCCTTACCTTTTTCGCGCAAAATCGCAAAAACTGACAAGCCGGCTGAAATCATCTCCTCCGACGCCGCTAGTCCGATCGACACGAAACTTTGCACAGAGCATCTCTGGACCAAGCCGAAGAAAGTTTGTAGAGGAATTTTGATTCGATAAAAAAGGCCGAATTACAGGCTAACAAATATTTGCTAAGCAGCTAAAACACGAAGTATAACATAACTCTGGCTTGGAAAGGCCGATCAACAGAAAACTTGAGGACCTTATCTGCCCTGCCCCTAGAAGGCCTCTGCAAAATTTGGTTTATTTCGCCGCTAGTTGGCGCTACCCAAAAAATTCCCATTGACTTACATTCATCTCATATCTCCATAACCACAAGTCTGATTCTAACCAAATTTGGGTCAATTGTTTCTGATGGGCCCCTGATGACACCACAAAAATTTGGTGCACTTCGGCCTAAAGGTGGCGCTGTAATCGAAGCTCAAATCCGGTCAGAAGCCCCATTGAAATGAATGGGATTTCAAACTAGCACACATTTTCATAAGGTTTGGAGTGCCCGATCAACACCAAACTTGGAGACCTTATGCGACATGACCTCCCGACGGCCTGTGTCAAATTTGGTGCCAATCGGCCAAACGGTGGCGCTGTTCAACATATGTCAAAAAACTCCCATTGACTTACATGCATTTTATATCTCCACTACCGCAGCTCCGATTGACACCAAATTTGAATCAGTTCTTCCCCACAGGGCCCCGATGACAGCAGAGCGATTTGGTGCAATTCGGCCAAAAGGCGGCGCCGTAATCAAAGCTCAAACGTCGTCGCTGAGCCCATTCATTTCAATGGCATTTTCAAACACGTCGCGTTTCGCCTCGGTTACGAGCGGCCCATCGAGACCTCACTCGGGGACCTCACGCGGGACGTCGGCGGCGCCGGGACGACTTCACGCGCCCTCGCAGGCGAGGGCGACTGGCGCCGGGGCTTGGACCCGTTTACAACTGCTCGCAGTTCTAGTTATTATTTTTTTTTTCTTCGCCGCTAATTCCACTACTGCAGCATACCCCGTAAATGCTAGGGACGCGAAACTCACAGGGTAGGTACAAGCCCCTGCAAGTAACTCAGGCGCAAAATTCGCACACTTCTACCGCTAGGGGCGCTGTAACACAGATTCTCGACGTTTTGCCCTCTCACTCCCGCATACAAACACGCATATTCACAAACCTTATATCCACGCGTTCGGGGATCGAGCTGAATCTCGTGGTATAGGCCACGCCCATTTCCGCCTAAACTTTTTTCGAGCTACATCGCAAAAACTGACAAGCCGGCCAAAATCATCTCCTCCGAACCCGTGAAGTCCGATCGACGCGAAACTTGGCACGGATAATCTCTGGACCGAGCTCTACAAAGTTTGTAGAGGGAATTTTGATACGACAAAAAATGTCACAATTATACGCTAACAAACGTTTGCGAAAACGCTAATAAAGGAAGTGATGTCAGATCTTAGGTTAGGAGTGGCCGATCAACACCAAACTTGAGGACCTTATATAGGAGACCCCTTGAAGGGCTGTGCAAAATTTCATGCAATTCGCCGCTAGTTGGCGCTACCCAAAAAAATCCCAATGACTTTACATTCATTTTATATCTCCAGAACCACAAGTCCGAATCAAACCAAATTTGGGTCAATACTTCCCCATGGGCCCCTGATGACACCACAAAAAATTTGGTGCAGTTCGGCCTAAAGGTGGCGCTGTAATCGAAGCTCAAATGCCCCATTCATTTCAATGGGATTTTCAACCATAGCACATTTTCCCTCATAACTTCGGCCTACTACATCGCACATTCATAAATCTTATGTCTACGCGTTCGGGGAATTGAGCTGAATCACATGATGTAGGCCCCGCCCACTTCCGCATAACCCTTTTCGAGAAAAATGGCAAAAAACTGACAAGCCGGCTGAAATCATCTCCTCCGAAGCCGCAAGTCCGATCGACACGAAACTTGCCACGGATAATCTCTGGACCGAGCTCTACAAATTTTGTGTACAGAATTTTGATATGACAAAAAATGTCGCAATTATACGCTAACAAACTTTTGCAAAAAACGCTAATAAAAGGAAGTGATGCCAGATCTTAGGTTAGGAGTGGCCAATCAACACCAAACTTGAGTACCTTATGTAGGAGACCCCCTTGAAGGGCTTTGCAAAATTTCGTATAATTCGCCGATAGTTGGCGCTACCCCCTAAATATCCCATTGACTTACATTCATTTGATATCTCCAGAACCGCATGTCCCATTAACACCAAATTTGGGTCAATTGTTACCCATGGGCCCCTCGTCACACCACAAAAATTTGATGCAGTTCGGCCAAAAGGTGGCGCTATAATCGAAGCTCAAATTCCGTCAAAAAGCCCATTGAAATGAATGGGATTTCAAACCAGCACACATTTTCACAAGGTTTGGAATGCCCGATCAACACCAAACTTGGAGACCTTATTCGACATGACCTCCCGAAGGCCTGTTTCTAATTTGGTGTCAATCGGCCAAACGGTGGCGCTCTTCATCATATATCAAAAAAACTCCCATTCGCTTACATGCATTTTATATCTCCAGTACCACAGCTCCGATCCACACCAAATTTGGGTCACTTCTTCCCCGCATTTCGCCTCAGTTCGGAAAGGCCGGTCGGGACCTAACTCGGGGGCCTCACGCGGGACGTCGGCGGGGCGCCCGGGACGACTCGCGCGCCCTCCGCGGGGCGAGGGGGGCGACTGGCGCCGGGGGGCTTGGACCCCGTTTACAACTGCTCGCAGTTCTAGTTATTATTTTTTTTCTTCCGCCGCTAATTCAGAGTCTGCAGCATACCCTGTAAATGCTAGGGACGCGTAACTCAGAGGGTAGGTACAAGCCCCTGCAAGTAACTCAGGCGCAAAAATTCGCACACTTCTACCGCTAGGGGGCGCTGTAACACAGATTCTCGACGTTTTGCCCTCTCACTCCCGCATACAAACACGCATATTCACAAACCTTATATCCACGCGTTCGGAGGATCGAACTGAATCTCGTGGTATAGGCCACGCCCATTTCCGCCTAAACTTTTTTCGAGCTACATCGCAAAAACTGACAAGCCGGCCAAAATCATCTCCTCCGAACCCGTAAGTCCGATCGACGCGAAACTTGGCACGGATAATCTCTGGACCGAGCTCTACAAAGTTTGTAGAGGGAATTTTGATACGACAAAAAATGTCACAATTATACGCTAACAAACGTTTGCGAAAAACGCTAATAAAAGGAAGTGATGTCAGATCTTAGGTTAGGAGTGGCCGATCAACACCAAACTTGAGGACCTTATATAGGAGACCCCCTTGAAGGGCTGTGCAAAATTTCATGCAATTCGCCGCTAGTTGGCGCTACCCCAAAAAAATCCCAATGACTTTACATTCATTTTATATCTCCAGAACCACAAGTCCGAATCAAACCAAATTTGGGTCAATACTTCCCCATGGGCCCCTGATGACACCACAAAAATTTGGTGCAGTTCGGCCTAAAGGTGGCGCTGTAATCGAAGCTCAAATGCCCCATTCATTTCAATGGGATTTTCAACCATAGCACATTTTCCCTCATAACTTCGGCCTACTACATCGCACATTCATAAATCTTATGTCTACGCGTTCGGGGAATTGAGCTGAATCACATGATGTAGGCCCCGCCCACTTCCGCATAACCCTTTTCGAGAAAAATGGCAAAAACTGACAAGCCGGCTGAAATCATCTCCTCCGAAGCCGCAAGTCCGATCGACACGAAACTTGCCACGGATAATCTCTGGACCGAAGCTCTACAAATTTTGTGTACAGAATTTTGATATGACAAAAATGTCGCAATTATACGCTAACAAACTTTTGCAAAAACGCTAATAAAAGGAAGTGATGCCAGATCTTAGGTTAGGAGTGGCCAATCAACACCAAACTTGAGTACCTTATGTAGGAGACCCCTTGAAGGGCTTTGCAAAATTTCGTATAATTCAGCCGATAGTTGGCGCTACCCCTAAATATCCCATTGACTTACATTCATTTGATATCTCCAGAACCGCATGTCCCATTAACACCAAATTTGGGTCAATTGTTACCCATGGGCCCCTCGTCACACCACAAAAATTTGATGCAGTTCGGCCAAAGGTGGCGCTATAATCGAAGCTCAAATTCGATCAAAAGCCCATTGAAATGAATGGGATTTCAAACCAGCACACATTTTCACAAGGTTTGGAATGCCCGATCAACACCAAACTTGGAGACCTTATTCGACATGACCTCCGAAGGCCTGTTTCTAATTTGGTGTCAATCGGCCAAACGGTGGCTCTTCATCATATATCAAAAAACTCCCATTCAGCTACATGCATTTTATATCTCCAGTACCACAGCTCCGATCCACACCAAATTTGGGTCACTTCTTCCCGCATTTCAGCCTCAGTTCGGAAGGCCGGTCGGGACCTAACTTCGGGGGCCTCACGCGGAGCGTCGGCGGAGCCGGACGACTTCAGCGCTCTCGGCGGGGCTGGAGGCGACTGGCGACAGGTGGCTTGGACCCCGTTTACAACTGCTCGCAGTTCTAGTTAGGGGTCCAAGCCCGAGCGGGCTGGGAACCCGCGATTGCAAGGCATCGCGGTTCCCAGTACCAGCGGTGGCTGGGAACCCTATTGTAATCGTTCGCTTTTATTATTATTCTTCCGCCGTAATTCCACTACTGCAGCATACCCCGTAACTGCTAGGGACGCTGAAACTCACAGGGTAGGTCACATTCACTGCACGTACCTCAGGCGCAAAAATCCGCACACTTCTACTGCTAGGGGCGCTATAAGCAAAGGTCAACGCGTTTTGGCTTGGATCTCCCGCCTATGAGGGCGTATATCAAAACCTTATATGCACGCGTTCGGGGATCAAGCTGAATCTCCTGGTATAGGCCACGCCCATTTCCGCCTAGACTTTTTCGAGCTACAGCGAAAACTGACAAGCCGGCCAAAATCATCTCCTCCGAAGCCGCAAGTCCGATCAACACGAAACTTGGCACGGATAATCTCTGGACCGAGCTCTACAAAGTTTGTAGAGGGAATTTTGATATCACAAAAAATGTCGCAATTATATGCTAACAAACGTTTCGCGAAAAACACTGCTAACAGGAAGTGAGGTCATAACTTCAGTTTGGAATGGCCGATCGACACCAAATTTGGAGCATTCATTTGGGACGCCCCCTGAGGGCCTGTGCAAAATTTGGTGCAGCTCACCCTAGGTGGCGCTCTTTAATCCAGAAAATTAGTTCCTCTATAACCACAAGTCACATTGACATGAATCCAGTACCAAATTGTTCAGCATGGTCCCCTGATGCCAGGCACCAAAGGGGAACCTAATGTGGCTATAGGTGGCGCTGTTATTGCTAATTAAAAATGTTTTCAAAAATCCCATTGACTTACATTCATTTTATATCTCCATAACCACAAATCCGATTGACACCAAATTTGGGTCAATTGTTACCCATGGGCCCCTGATCACACCACAAAAATTTAGTGCCGTTCGGCCAAAGGTGGCGCTGTAATCGAAGATCAAATGCCCCATTCATTTCAATGGGATTTTCAAACAAAGTACATTTTTCTTCATAACTAAGGCCAACTACATCGCACATTCATAAATCTTACGTCTACGCGTTCGGGGGATTGAGCTAAATCACGTGATGTAGGCCACTCCCATTTCCGCCCAACCTTTTTTGCGCAAAATCGCAAAAACTGACAAGCCAGCTGAAATCATCTCCTCCGAAGCCGCAAGTCCGATCGACACGAAACTTTGCACAGAGCATCTCTGGACCGAGCCGAAGAAAGTTTGTAGAGGGAATTTTGATTCGACAAAAAACGGCCGAATTACAGGCTAACTAATATTTGCGAAAACGCTAAAAACACAAAGTATAACATAACTCTAGCTTGGAAAGGCCGATCAACACAAAACTTGAGGGACCTTATCTGCCCTGCCCCTAGAAGGCCTCTGCAAAATTTGGTTCATTTCGCCGCTAGTTGGCGCTACCCAAAAAAATTCCCATTGACTTACATTCATCTCATATCTCCATAACCACAAGTCTGATTCTAACCAAATTTGGGTGAATTGTTTCTGATGGGCCCCTGATGACACCACAAAAATTTGGTGCAGATCGGCCAAAGGTGGCACTGTTATCGAAGCTCAAATGCCCCATTCATTTCAATGGGATTTTCAAACAAAGTACATTTTCTTCATAACTAAGGACAACTACATTGCACATTCATAAACCTTATGTCTGCGCGTTCTGGGGATCCAGCTGAATCACGTGATGTTGGCCACGCCCATTTCCGCCTAACCGTTTTCGCAAAATCTCAAAACTGACAAGCCGCTTGAAATCATCTCCTCCGAAGCCGCTAAGTCCGATCGACCACGAAACTTTGCACAGACCATCTCTGGACCGAGCCGAAGAAAGTTTGTAGAGGAATTTTGATTCGACAAAAAAGCGGCCGAATTACAGGCTAACAAATATTTGCGAAACGCTAAAAACACTAAGTTTAACATAACTCTGGCTTACAAAAGCCGATCAACACATAACTTGACGACCTTATCTGCCCTGCCCCCTAGAAGGGCTGTGCAAAATTTGGTGCAGTTAGCCGCTAGTTGGCGCTACCCCAAAAAATTCCCATTGACTTACATTCATTTCAGATATCCATAACCGCAAGCCACTTTCATTTACAACTATGGTCTTTTCTGCTCCACAGGCCCCGTCTTGGCTCTGGGGCCCGTGATTATGGCACAATTAATCATGGCGGGCCCGGGACGACTCGCGCGCCCTCCGCGGGGCGAAGGGGGCGACTGGCGACAGGTGGCTTGGACCCCGTTTACAACTGCTCGCAGTTCTAGTTAGGGGTCCAAGCCGAAGTGAGCATGGAACCAGCGATTGCAAAGGCATCGCGGGTGCCATACCAGTGGCATGGAACCCTATTGTTTTCGGCTCAGATTTTTTTATTATTAGGGGTCCAAGCCGAGTGGGCTGGGAACCGCGAATGCAAAGCATCGCGGTTCCCTGTACCAGCAGTGCAGGAACCCTATTGTTTTCAGCTCAGATTTTTATTCTATTTTTTTTCTTCCGTGCATAAAACTCATACTGCAGCATACCCCGTAAATGCTAGGGACGCTGAAACTTCGCAGGGTGGGTTCACAGGCCCAAGAGTACCTCAGGCGCAAAAATTCGCACACTTCTACCACTAGGGGGCGCTATAACAAAGATTTTCGACATTTTGCCCTCTCACTCCCGCATACAATCACGCATATTCACAAACCTTATATCCACGCGTTCGGGGGATCAAGCTGAATCTCGTGGTATAGGCCACGCCCATTTCCGCCTAAACTTTTTTCGAGCTACAGCGAAAACTGACATGCCGACCAAAATCATCTCCTCCGAAGCCGCAAGTCCGATCGACCACGAAACTTGGCACGGATAATCTCTGGACCGAAGCTCTACAAAGTTTGTAGAGGGAATTTTGATACGACAAAAAATGTCGCAATTATACGTTAACAAACGTTTGCGAAAAACGCTAATAAAAGGAAGTGATGTCAGATCTCAGGTTAGCAGTGGCCCATCAACACCAAAATTCAGTACCTTATATAGGAGACCCCCATGAGGGCCTGTGCCAAATTTCGTGCAATTCGCCGCTAGTTGGCGCTACTCAAAAAATTCCCATTGACTTTACATTCATTTTATATCTCCAGAACCACAAGTCCGAATCAAACCAAATTTGGGCCAATTCTTCCCCATGGGCCCCTGATGACACCACAAAAATTTGGTGCAGTTCGGACAAAAGGTGGCGCTGTAATCGAAGCTCAAAGGCCCCATTCATTTCAATGGGATTTTCAAACAAAGTACATTTTTCTTCATAACTAAGGCCAACTACATCGCACATTCATAAGTCTTATGTTTATGCGTTCGGGGGATTGAGCTGAATCACGTGAGGTAGGCCACGCCCATGTCCGCCCAACCTTTTTCGCGCAGAATCGCAAAAACTGACAAGCCGGCCAAAATCATCTCCTCCGAAGCCCCAAGTCCGATCGACACGAAAATTTGCACAGACCATCTCTGGACCGAGCCGAAGAAAGTTTGTAGAGGGAATTTTGATTCGACAAAAACCGGCCGAATTACAGGCTAACAAATATTTGCGAAAACGCTACAAACACGAAGTATAACATATCTCAGGCTTCAAAAGGCAGATCAACACCAAACTTGGTGACCTTATGCGACACGACTTACCGAAGCTCTCTGTGAAAATTGGTGTCAGTCGGCCTCTAGGTGACGCTATTACTTCGAAATCAATGAACACTCCCATAGACTTACATTCATTTCAGATCTCCATAACCGCAAGCAACTTTCATTTACAACTCTGGTCATTTCTTCTCACGGGCCCGCCTTGGCTCGGGGCCTAACTTTATGGCACAATTAAACATGGCGGGCCGGGACGACTTCAGCGCCTCCAGCGTAGGCGGCGACTGGCGCCGGGGGGCTTGGACCCCGTTTACAACTGCTCGCAGTTCTAGTTATTATTTTTTTTCTTCCGCCGCTAATTCAGAGTCTGCAGCATACCCTGTAAATGCTAGGGACGCGTAACTCAGAGGGTAGGTACAAGCCCCTGCAAGTAACTCAGGCGCAAAAATTCGCACACTTCTACCGCTAGGGGGCGCTATACGCAAGGTCAACGCGTTTGGGCTTGGACCTCTCGACTACGAAGGCGGATATCAAAAACCTTATATACACGCGTTCGGGGGATCGCCCTGCATCTCGTGGTATAGGCCACGCCCATTTCCGCCTAAACTTTTTTCAAGCTACATCGCGAAAACTGAAAAACCTATTTTAATTAACTCCTCCGAAGCCGCAAGTCCGATCGGAATGAAACTTGGCACGGATAATCTCTGGACCAAGCTCTACAAAGTTTGTAGAGGAAATTTTGATCCGACATAAAATGGCGCAATTATACGCTAACAAACGTTTGCGAAAAACGCTACTAACAGAAAGTGAGGGCATAACTTCAGTTAGGAATGGCCGATCGACACCAAACTTGGACCACTAAGTTGGGATGGGCCCCTGAGGGCCTGTGCAAAATTTGGTGCAGCTGGCCCCTAGGTGGCGCTCTTTAATCCAGAAAATTTGTTCCTCTAGAACCACAAGTCACATTGACATGAATCCAGTGCCGAATTGTTCAGCATGGTCTCCTGATGCCAGGCACCAAAGGGGACCCTAATGTGCCAATAGGTGGCGCTGTTATTGCAGCTTAAAGACGAAATTTTTTTCCCCATTGACTTACATTCATTTTATATCTCCATAACCGCAAGTCCGATTGACACCAAACTTGGGTCAATTGTTACCCATGGGCCCCTGATGATACCACAAAAATTTGGTGCAGATCGGCCAAAAGGTGGCGCTGTAATCGAAGCTCAAATCCGGTCAGAAGCCCCATTGAAATGAATGGGATTTCAAACCAGCACACATTTTCACAAGGTTTGGAATGGCCCATCAACACCAAACTTGGGGACCTTATGCGACATGACCTACCGATGACCTGTGTCAATTTTGGTGCCAATCGGCCAAACGCTGGCGCTGTTCATCATATATCAAAAAAACTCCCATTCACTTACATGCATTTTATATCTCCAGTACCGCAGCTCCGATCGACGCCAAATTTGGGTCACTTCTTCACCGAGGGGCCCGATGACAGCTGAGCGATTTGGTGCGATTCGCCAAAAGCGGCGCCGTAGTCGAAGCTCAAACGCCGTCGCTAAGCCCATTCATTTCAATGGCATTTTCAAACACGCAGCATTTCGCCTCGGTTCGGAGCGGCCCGTCGAGACCTCACTGGGGGACCTCACACGGGACATCGGTGAGCGCCGGGACGACTTCATGCCCTCAGCGGCGTGGGGCTGACTGGCGACAGGTGGCTTGGACCCCGTTTACAACTGCTCGCAGTTCTAGTTATTAGGGGTCCAAGCCCGAAGTGGGCATGGAACCCGCGATTGCAAGGCATCGCGGGTGCCATACCACGAAGTGGCATGGAACCCTATTGTAATCGTTCTCGTTTTTATTATTATTATTATTCTTCCGCTAAAAAACTCATACTGCAGCATACCCCGTAACTGCTAGGGACGCGAAACTCATAGGGTAGGTCACATTCACTGCATGTACCTCAGGCGCAAAAATTCGCACACTTCTACCGCTAGGGGGCGCTATACGCAAGGTCAACGCGTTTTGGCTTGGACCTCTCGACTACGAAGGCGTATATCAAAAACCTTATATCCACGCGTTCGGGGGATCGAGCTGAATCTCATGGTATAGGCCACGCCCATTTCCGCCTAAACTTTTTCGAGCTACAGCGCGAAAACTGTAAAACCTATTTTTATTAACTCCTCCGAAGCCGCAAGTCCGATCACCACGAAACTTCACACGGATAATCTCTGGACCAGGCTCTACAAACTTTGCAGAGGAAATTTTGATCCGACAAAAACTGTCGCAATTATACGCTAACAAATATTTGCGAAAAACGCTACAAACAGGAAGTGAGGTCATATCTTTGGTTTGGAATGGCCGATCGACACCAAACTTGGACCAATGATTTTGGATGGGGCCCTGAGGGCCTGTGCAAAATTTGGTGCAGCTGGCCCTAGGTGGCGCTCTTTAATCCAGAAAATTTGTTCCTCCATAACCACAAGACACATTGACATGAAACCAGTGCCGAATTGTTCAGCATGGTCCCCTGATGCCAGGCACCAAAGGGGACCCTAATGTGCCCATAGGTGGCGCTGTTATTGCAGCTTAAAGACGAATTTTTTTTTCCCATTGACTTACATTCATTTTATATCTCCAGAACCGCAGGTCCGATTGACACCAAATTTGGGTCAATTGTTACCCATGGGCCCCTAAAGACACTCCAAAATTCCGTGCAGATCGGCCTAACGGTGGCGCTGTAATCGAAGCTCAAATCCGGTCAGAAGCCCCATTGAAATGAATGGGATTTCAAACCACCACACTTTTTCACAAGGTTTGGAATGGCCGATCAACACCAAACTTGGAGACCTTATCCGACGTGACCTCCCGAAGGCCTGTGTCAAATTTGGTGTCAATCGGCCAAACGGTGGCGCTGTTCATCATATATCGAAAAAACTCCCATTCACTTACATGCTTTTTATATCTCCACTACCGCACGTCCGATCGACACCAAATTTGGGTCACTTCTTCACCGAGGGGCCCCGATGACAGCTGAGCGATTTGGTGCGATTCGGCCAAAAGGCGGCGCCGTAATCGAAACTCAAACGCCGTCGCTAAGCCCATTCATTTCAATGGCATTTTCAAACACGCAGCATTTCGCCTCGGTTCGGAGCGGCCCGTCGGGACCTCACTCGGGGGCCTTACGGCGGACGACGGTGAGGCGCCGGGACGACTTCAGCGCCTACCGCGGGGCGTGGGGCGACTGGCGACAGGTGGCTTGGACCCCGTTTACAACTGCTCGCAGTTCTAGTTATTATTTTTTTCTTCCGCCGCTAATTCCACTACTGCAGCATACCCGTAAATGCTAGGGACGCGAAACTCACAGGGTAGGTACAAGCCCCTGCAAGTAACTCAGGCGCAAAGAATTCGCACACTTCTACCGCTAGGGCGCTGTAACACAGATTCTCGACGTTTTGCCCTCTCACTCCCGCATACAAACACGCATATTCACAAACCTTATATCCACGCGTTCGGAGGATCGAACTGAATCTCGTGGTATAGGCCACGCCCATTTCCGCCTAAACTTTTTTCGAGCTACATCGCGAAAACTGACAAGCCGGCCAAAATCATCTCCTCCGAAGCCGTGAAGTCCGATCGACACGAAACTTGGCACGGATAATCTCTGGACCGAGCTCTACAAATTTTGTAGAGGAATTTTGATACGACAAAAAATGTCGCAATTTTACGCTAACAAACGTTTTGCGAACAGCTAGCAAAGGAAGTGATGTCAGATCTCAGGTTAGGAGTGGCCGATCAACACCAAACTTCAGTACCTTATATAGGAGACCCCCCTGAAGGCCTGTGCAAAATTTCATGCAATTCGCCGCTAGTTGGCGCTACCCCAAAAAAATCCCATTGACTTTACATTCATTTTATATCTCCAGAACCATAAGTCCGAATCAAACCAAATTTGGGTCAATACGTCCCCATGGGCCACTGATGACACCACAAAAATTTGGTGCAGATCGGCCAAAGGGTGGCGCTGTTATCGAAGCTCAAATGCCCCATTCATTTCAATGGGATTTTCTAACAAAGTACATTTTTCTTCATAACTACGGCCAACTACATCGCACATTCATAAACCTTATGTCTACGTGTTCGGGGGATCCAGCTGAATAACGTGATGTTGGCCCCGCCCATTTCCGCCTAACTATTTTCGCACGAAATTGCAAAAACTGCCAAGCCGCCCGAAATCATCTCCTCCGAAGCCGCCAAGTCCGATCGACACGAAACTTTGCACAGACCATCTCTGGACCGAGTCGAAGAAAGTTTGTAGAGGAATTTTGATCCGACAAAAACGGCCGAATTACAGGTTAACAAATCTTAGCAAAATGCTACAAAGCGAGTATAACATATCTCAGGCTTGGAAGGCCGATCGACACCAAACTTGGAGACCTTATGCGGCTGGACCTCCCGAAGGCCTGTGTCAAATTTGGTGCCAATCGGCCAAACGGTGGCGCTCTTCATCATATATCAAAAAAGTCCCATTCACTTACATGCATTTTATATCTCCACTACCACAGCTCCGATCGACACCAAATTTGGGTCACTTCTTCACCGAGGGGCCCTGATGACAGCTGAGCAATTTGGTGCGATTCGGCCAAAGAGCGGCGCCGTGATCGAAGCTCAAAGCGCCGTCGCTAAGCCCATTCATTTCAATGGCATTTTCAAACACGCGGCGTTTAGCCTCAGTTCGGGAGGCCCGTCGGGACCTGACTTCGGGGACCTTACGCGGGACATCGGCGGAGGCCGGGACGACTTCATGGCGCCCTCAGCGAGCGAAGGGCGACTGGCGACGGGTGGCTTGGACCCGTTTACAACTGCTCGCAGTTCTAGTTTCTAATTGTATTTTCATATTCATTCATATATATTCATGTTTAAATTTCCTGTGTGTTGTAAGGACAGGTTGTTTGTATATGTGTGGCCCTGCTGGACTGGCGACCCTTCCAGGGTGAACCCCGCCTTTTGCCCGTTGTAAGCTGGGATTGGCTCCAGCCCCCCGCGGCCCTGTACGCAGGATAAGCTGTTGACGATGGATGGATGGATGGTTGTAAGGATATGTTGGACTGTTTCGTCCTCCTTCCCCTGAATGAGACAGGAGTTTCCTCTGCCTGGAGATGCTGGGGAAATCAAAATAAGCATCATGTGTTTAATGAACTTCATTCATGATGGCATGTGATAAATCAAATGCTCTGCCCTCAGTTAAATCATGGTGAACAGTGACAGTTAACCTACATCTCGAGGTAAATACTGTAATTTCTTTTGATCTGGACATTATGCTAATTTGATGCTGTTTCCATCAGAAAATCTATTGTTATACATTTAACAAAAGTATATTAATTAAACTGGATTTTATCATAATGTTATGTTAGTGAAGATATATTTGCTGCCATACTTAGGTGTCTATGTTATTCTGATGTAAGTCATCATGTCCAGGAAATCCAAATTTCAATACTGGAGACTGTCTTTGATTACAGGCCTGTGTCATATTCGGCTTGCAGGGTCAGAAATAAGGCCAGGCTGGGCCGGTGAAGGCCTGGTCCTTACCCTGGTCCTTACCCTGGTCCTTACCCTCGCCAACGTAATAAACTCAACAAATAATACTCTATTAGTTTTCTTCTTTAGTCGATTCTTTGTGGTCAAAAAACTTCACTGGAGACGATCAAGAGTCAGTGCAAAAGAGTTTATTCCAAAAAAGGACAGATAAACCCGAGTAACATCCTACCAGGTCACATGATGGAACTGAGCAGTGGTCAGCGAACATCGCCTTATATTCACCTTAAACTCCACCTACAAAGTGGGTGTCACACCATAACTCCACCTGTAGAGGTCACTCCTCTCCAATGGTGAATTTCTTATCCTCTGCTGCCATCTTGTGGCCACTTTTATGCCTAAATTCCCAAAATTTAACCCTTTCATATACGCTACAGTTATCATTTTCTTGCTGTTATTTTAACATTACTTTGTCATAATATGTCCCTCTTTATATATTTTTATATTCCAGGACTACAAATTCACCATTATGTTTCAACTTCAGTCTCACCGTATTTTTTAAAAGTCTTACAGGCATACTTTGGACACCATTAAAACTTAAACTTTTATAGTTGTACTTTTTAAAAAGAATCAAGTGTATTTCATAATTTCACATATCAAAACAGGTTCAGATCAACCATATATGCTGTGTCTCATCGAAACTGCTGTGTCCTCTAATAACCTCAGTGCAAGGCTCGCTTCTGGAAAGTACCTTGCAGTGCTGGGCCGTACCAGGCAGCGACCAGATGCTCTGCAAGCAGGAAAGTACGGTGTTGTACCAGGTACCTCTATCTCCTGTCTCTCATAGGCTAAGATGTTTCTACTCCCATTGGACAACATAGTTCTGCTCTCATTGACACAGTAGTCTTGATTTTGCATAATCCGCCCAAGTTGTTTTTATATCCTGCTTGTCCATCTGCTCTGCTCATACAGGCTCACAAGTTCATACTGAATGATGTGAGAAATCATCCTGGTACACATTTTATAATAATAATTCATACAGTAGATGCACTTCTGATTTGGCACAGCATCTCTAAACAATTATAAAGTGACTGGTTTGTGATTGCATATCATTGAAAACACACCAATCAATAAGTGTGAGTAAACATATAATAGACACAACAACCATTAATATGTGAATATGCGAGTAAATATCATAATAATATTCAACATAGTTATGTTTGGTCATGTTTTAATGCTATGCTGTATAGAAGTTTATATCACTACATTTTAAAATAACTGCCTTAAATTATTTTTTTCTTCTTAATGCCCCCATTCAGGCTCAAACAGGTGGTGACCAGTCCACAGCAGTAAAAGGTATTTCCACCTGACGTCTACACATTGAACAAGTCATCTCTCTGCATTTGTATTTATTTAATGAGCTGGAGTAAAAGTTATATGCTTACATCACCACAACTGGTGCAAATCTGTTTAGAAAATCAAAAGGAAAAACTTTGATTCCTGTCTTGTGACTGTTTAAAAAAAGTTCTCTTCTCAATGAAACGAGCAGATGTCAAATTCATTTTCACATATTTCTAAAAACACAAATGTTGTGTTGTTTAAAGACAGTTTGAAACAGGTGATCACAACTTTGTAGTTAGGAAAGTTTGGTATACAAAATCTGTTGATTACTTTTGTTTGTTTAATGGTGATTGAGTCTAAAGTATCACCTTAATTATTTTATTGCATGAAGAATAAGTATCTGTTGGACTTCTCAGCGTTGTTAAAACCATTTATTCTGACCAAATCTCTATCTCTGACTTCCACCATGCTTCACTGTTGCCTGTAGACACTCTCTCTCGTACCGCTCTCCAGCCCCTCGGTGAACAAACTGCCTTCTGCTTCAACCAAATATTTCAAAATGTGACTCATCAGTCCAGAGCACCTGCCGCCATGATTCTGCACCCCAGTCCCTGTCTTTCTGTGCATTGTTGAGTCCCTTGCCCTTGTTTCCATGTCGGACTTTCAGACTTCTCTGTCAGTAGATGGTGCACCAGGGTCCCTCTGTTTTCTGCAGCTCTGAGCTGATGGCACTGCTGGACATCTTCAGATTATGAAGGGAAGTAAGCAGGATGTGTTTTATCTTCTACAGGAAGTTTCTTTGGCCGACCACTGCGTCTACGATCCTCAACACTGCCTAGTTAGCTTAGACAGCACATCTGGAAACCCCTGTCTGCCTGGGAGAGACCTTGCTGATGCAGTATAACTACATGGTGTCTTGTTGCTGTGCTCAGTTTTGACATGGTGTCTGACTTTTAACAGTAAACTGTCTTCAAGAACCTCAGCTTGTTAGCTGTTTGGCTGTTCCTAACCTATATACAGGTGCTGGTCATGTAATTAGAATATCATCAAAAAGTTGATTTAATTCAGTAATTCCCCTCAAAAAGTGAAACTTGGATATTCTATTCATTTATTACACACAGACTGACATATTTTAAATGTTTATTTCGTTTAATTGTAATGATTAAAAATAACAACTAATGAAAATCCCAAATTCAGTATCTCTGAATATTAGAATATTACTTAAGACCAATACAAAATACAAACATTTTTAGAAATGTTGGCCAACTGAAAAGTATGAACATAAAAAGTTTGAGCATGTACAGCACTCAATACTTAGTTGGGGCTCCTTTTGCCTGAATTACTGCAGCAATGCAGCGTGGCATGGAGTCCATCAGTCTGTGGCCCTGCTCAGGTGTTATGAGAGCCCAGGTTGCTCTGATAGTGGCCTTCAGCTCTTGTGCATTGTTGGGTCTGGCATATCACATCTTACTCTTCACAATACCCCATAGATTTTCTAATCTACAGGGTTAAGGTCAGGCGAGTTTGCTGGCCAATCAAGAACAGGCACACCATGGTCCTTAAACCAGGTCCTGGTAGCTTTGGCACTGTGTGCAGGTGCGAAGTCCTGTTGGAAAATGAAATCTGCATCTCCATAAAGTTGGTCAGCAGCAGGAAGCATGAAGTGCTCTAAAACTTCCTGGTAGACGGCTGCGTTGACCTTGGACCTCAGAAAACACAGTGGACCAACACCAGCAGAGGACATAGACCGCCCCAAACCATCACTGACTGTGGAAACTTTCCACTGGACTTCAAGCAACGTGGATTCTGTGCCTCTCCTCTCTTCCTCCAGACTCTGGGACCTTGGTTTCCAAAGGAAATGCAAAATTTACTTTGATCAGAGAACATAACTTTGGACCACTCAGCAGCAGTCCAGTCCTTTTTGTCTTTGTCCCAGGCGAGACGCTTCTGACGCTGCGTCTTGTTCAAGAGGGGCTTGGCACAAGGAATGCGACAGCTGAAACCAGGTCTGCATGCTGTTTTGAAGACAAAGGGTGGAAAAAACAAATATTGATTCGATTTAGATTTTTCTTCTGTTCACTCACTTTGCATTATGTTAATTGATAAAAAATAATCCATTGTGTCTATTTATGAAATTTCTTACTTCTAGCTTTTCTTACCTTCCAATATTCAGCGGCTACTGACTTTAGCTCCAAAAACGAAAATATAACCTCTGTTGTCCTTCAGGGTCTAGTTAATGTATTTGGTCCACACACTTTTAACAACATTTGTCCTATGAATACAATGTGTTTTTAAGTTTTATGAGATCAGTCCTTCCCCCTCATATGCCTTACAGCAGTTTAATCTGTTTCCTACCTTTTTCAGTGGAAAGTGAGAAATATACAAAAGTGTATTTGCTTTTGTAAGCTGCTCAGAGTACTTTCACTCAGCAGCTTTCCCTCTCCGCTCACACCGAGCAGGCAGGAGTGTCTTTACCAGTGTTGAGGACGTCAGAGGGCAGCAGTGAAATGAAGGATTGAAAACAAACAGTCCAGTTTGCTGTGACATGTAGATTACACAAAGTGACAATCAGCATCCAGCTATATAATGACAAGATGCAGAAAAACAGTTAAATGCTACATGTCTTTGAGGAAAACTGTTTATTCTGCTGTAATTATTTCATGCTGTGAGGTGCAACATTCGTTGTTTGCAGTTGCAGTCTGCCAGTATGCAACACTTCTTATAGAAACAATGATCAGACAGTTAAAAGGTTTGGATTTGGCAGCCAGACATTTAAGGAACGTGCAAAAGTTTCTTAGCTCTGATTATTTAACAGTCTTGAAGGCAGGTAATGCAGTTACTAGAATAAATTAGACGACATTAGTTGCACGTGGTGTAGTAGGTAAAAAGAGAATAAAACATTGACAAAAATTAGAAAAATCAACAATGTATCAGAAATAAAAGACACATTTATTACATTAAATGTAGAAAATCAAATGTTTGTTCTACTCAGTGTGATTGACAGGAGAGATGATCAGAGGGGCAGAGTTTTTACCCCCATAGTTAAGACTGGGACTAAAGTATGGGTAGAGTTTCTCAGTGAAGCAGCAGCCAGTAAAGGAGTAGATAAGAGCTGCAGCATCAACGTCATAAAAGGAGACCAGACCCTCCTCATAATCCACAAACACCCCCACCTTCTCAGGCTGAGACTTCAGGGAGAGACGGACTGAAGGGCCAGCAGGAGCTTTGTACTCATTTTCATTCCTCAACCATATCGTCCAGTAACCATTCTGAGGACTCAGTGTGATTTTTCCCTTCCTTTTGATCGACTCTCTGGCCACTCCTAAAGTCCAGCCAGTCTTCCCTTTAACCTGAACCTCGTAGTAAAATCTTCCTGAAGAGAAACTCTGCTTTGCTAAGACATTAACATAGATATCAAATCTCTTTGGATTGTCTGGGAGATTCTTCTTTACATCACTATCATGTACTTGTTTTCCATCATCAGACAGGATGAGTTCAGGATGTGCTGTATCAGGATCGAGTGTCACATCCACTGCATACTGCTGGACCCTCTTCAGCTCGGCCTCAAGCAGCTTCTTCATCTGTTTACTGAGCGTCTCCTCCAGCTGATTCACAGCTCTCCTCACAGTCCCCTCATATGAAGGTGGACAGACGCTGACTTCTGTCCAGTCCTTGGTGGGTGGAGCAGCGTTCAGGGACGGTAGGCTTTGGAGGAGGTGGAGGTGGTCTTCAGAGCGTGAGAGCTGCTCCACCTTAGAGCTTCTCTTCTTCAGCTCAGAGATTTCCTGTTCCAGCTCTTTGATGAAGCCTTCAGCCTGTTTCTCTGTCTCTCTCTGCTTCTCTTTGATCGTGTAGATGAGCTCGGCCTGGCTTCTCTCAACAGACTCCTTCAGAGCGGTGAAGACCTGAACACCACCTGCTATCTCTCTGTCTGCATCTTCCTTACTGAGCTCCACTGAGCGTTTGATCTCCTCAATCTTCAGACGTCTCTTCTGGATCATCTGCTGAGTTTCAGCCTCTGTCTTCCCCAGCTCGGCCTTCTTTCCTTCATATCCTTCTTTCAGAGGAACAACATCATGTGTCTTGTGGTCTAAAACAGTGCAGAGCATGCAGACACACATCTGGTCGGTCTTACAGAACAGCTCCAGCAGTTTATCGTGCTTCTTACACATCCTGCCTTCCAGGTTCTCCACAGGGTCGATCAGCTGATGTCTTTTCAGGCCTGCCATTGTCAGATGAGGCTCCAGGTGAGTCTCACAGTAGGAGGCCAGACACACCAGGCAGGACTTCAGGGCCTTCAGTTTGGTTCCAGTGCAGACGTCACAGGGAACTTCTCCTGGTTTGGCAGCTTGTTGCTCTGAGCTGCTGCTGCTGGCTTTCTGTTGAGCTGACTGTCTGAACTGAGCAGCCATCTCAGAGATGAAAGTGTTGACCTGCAGCTCAGGTTTTGTGCTGAATACCTCTTTACAGTTGGGACACTGACTCAGGACATTAATATTCCAGTGTTCAGTGATGCAGGTTTTACAGAAGTTGTGTCCACATGGTGTGCTGACTGGATCAGTGAACACATCCAGACAGATGGAGCACAGAAACTGATCTTCAGTCAGCAGACAGCTGGCAGCAGACATATCCACACTCTGAGGACAAAAGGTGAAAACAGAATTGTAGTTTCATATCTTTTTATTAATAAAATCAAGTGTGCAGTTCAGTGGTTGTTTATCTATGAGATTAACAAGTTCAGAAAATAAGTGATAACATGGAGATCTTCATTCCAAAACATTTACTAAGGTAAAAACATTAATAGTCTAAATATTACTCGAAATACATTTAAATGTTGAGCCTTAATCTAATTATTAAAACATTAACAAACATAAACCAACACACGTTTGTGCGAAAAGTAAAGAAGATGGAGAAATAGACAAATCAAAGACACCAAACATACAGAGCGAGCAGCAGGTGGTGTTGATGTTAATATTGATGTAAATGCAGCCAAACTCTCACTTAAACATTGCTGCAGCATGTAGAGATATTAAGTGACGGCCGTAGATGATGAGCATTGATTCACTGACAGTTAGCATTACTTTATCAGATATTGTGTTTGTTACTAACAGCTTAAAAACAGTTTTTTAGGTATATAGAGGCTGATCTACCTGAAGAACCTTTCATGTGGCTCCTGTAAACCCCGTCCTCACTATGTTTACACCTGCTCTGTGCACCTGCCTGGGATGCTGGGAGAGACTCAGGAAGGCTGGAAGAGATAACATCAGTATGAGGGAGTGAGCGTCTGAAACGTAATAGGATATAAACATGTGCCACATTTCCACAGGGGTTGACTGGACTCGCCTTATTTTCTCCAGCTGAATTCCAACAGAACAGAATTCATTGGACCCCAACATCTCACAAAACAAATACTGCCACCTACTGGTCAGCTGTAGCCACACATCAAGCCTGTTGTAGAAATCTTGGTGTCTTGTTTGACAGCATTTTATGTTCAAAGAAAACATCCCTCAGCTTGTCCAGTCATGTTTTTATCACCTCAGATTTATTGCTAAAATAAAATCTATTTAAAATTTTAGATCTGCAGAAACTGTTGTACATGTTTTTACTTCCTCCACCTTGATTATTGCAAAAGTCTCTTGTCTTAATCAAAAAACCTTGAAACGCCTGCAGAGTGAGCAGAACTCAGCTGCTGCTCGGCTTTTAACCAGAACCAAGAGCTTCGATCACGTCACACCAGTTTTCTCTTCACACTGACTTCCTGTTAGTTTTAGCTTTGATTTAAAGATCTTATCGATCACTTTTAAGGCTCTACATGACTCGGCTCCAGATTATATTTTGGATCTTTTAACTCCTTACAAGCCTTTGCACATAGTCTGAGATCTTCAGGCAGGGGTCTCCTGTCTTTTCCTCCAGGCTGAGAGCCAAAGAGGTCAGAGTTTTGGCCCTCAGGGCCCCGAGGCTCTGGACCGACCTGACCGAGAAAGTCTCTTCTACAAACGCACATTTAACAGAAAGCATATGCTGATTTTTTTCTGAGTCGACTGTTTGACTGTTTTTATTCCCGTTTTATTTTTTCTTTTATCCTCCTTTTTATAAAATCTTTTTTCTTACTGTTTCTTATTTTAGTTTTATTTTATTTTGCCCCTTCTCTATTCTCTCATTCACTGTGTTATTTTATTTCATCTTTCCCTCTTTGTCTCTTGTGAAGCACTTTGTACTTTGTTTTGATAACCGCTCTATAAATACAGTTTTTTATTAAATACAGCCGTCAGCTGCCTTTTATTTAAATATAAAAATAATAAAACAACAATCTGATGTCTTAAGTGCTGCAGAGATAACATCCCAAACCCTCTGCTTATTGTTAATGACATAATTTAAATCGGATCATAAAATAATTCAACCCTCATAAACACAATGGGATCCCTCCATTACTGTCACATCACACATGACATAATATAATAATTCTGCTCCTCTGCTGATTATATTATTAGAGAGAAAATATTTTTAAAGTCAGCTAAACATTTACTATTAATATTCAGCATTTAATACAATTTACTGTGACACATGGAGCCAGTATAAATCTTTATTATTCGTTGAAGCGTCAGAGAGGAGGAAGAGGAGGCTCAGAGAGAGGATGATGATACAGAGAGCAGAGAATCAGACACATTAAATGTGCAGAAGAAAAGATGGAAGCTGCTTTGAGCTGCAGGAAACTGTAACAGCTTCTCTCCTCAACCCCCACGGCCTCCGATAGAGCTCATCTAAAAAAGGCTACAGCCACGTGAGGAACTTCCTGTCTGAGTAGAGCTCAGGTTTAAAATTAATACAGGAAACACGTTGAAAAAAGGCGGGAAATGTGTTTAAGTTGAAACTAAAAGAGACTCCATCCTGTCTGATTTGAGCTAGTCGGAGTGATGCGGTTCAGTTTTTACCTCTGTTTTGTAATTTCAACTGAATTAACACATTTTTATCCACATGTCTATGACATCATATCTTTTATCTGGTAAAACAGATGTAAAACAGTCAGATTCTGGTTTGAACTGAACTTTGACCAAATACTGAGTCAGCGCATTTTGGCTTTGTAGGGCCGTGTACTCACCAGGGTTTGGCAGAGATTCTGCTGGTTTGTTGAGAAAAACCTGATGGATTCAGTTGAAAGTTTCTTTAGAGAGAAACAGAGAGACTCGTCTCGACTGCAGCTCTGCTGAAACTCAGACTAACTTTCACTTTTATTTCCGGAAATGTGACGTTGCAGCTCTCCTCTTTCACTCTTGCTCTTGAGTTTTTACAGCAGTTGGCATCCACGGCTTTGCATTACTGCTACCCTCAGATTTTTTTCTCCCTCAGAGTTCATTCATTTTAAATACGTCTTTCCAGTCCAGTCGCACTCAAACCAAACCAAATATCCATTTCCTACCTTCACAGTCATTCCAATATACTTTTAACCGTGTTCTTCACCTGCTCTATTTTTTCTAATTGTGTTATCATATTCATTCATATATATTCATGTTTAAATTTCCTGTGTGTTGTAAGGATAGGTTGTTTGTATAAGTTTTGCCCTGCTGGACTGGCGACCCTTCCAGGGTGCAGGGTTGTAGGAGCGATTTTGAATGTGGGGGGGACGCAGAAATGCTAGGAGGGTTCGGGGGCAGGGGCCTTGTTAGGATCTTGAAACAATGGGGGCTTAGCCCAGCCCACAAAACTTCATATCTTCACATAGTCATTGAAACCTCCACCAAGCATTAAAGCAATAGTAAACATACTCTACTTATGTGGCACAATAAGGAACACTTTTAACTGTGTCATGTCTGCTAAATTGTGATGTTGTGTCTAAATCATATAGCCTTATATAACAACAAAACTGCGACAGTGTGAGCGGGGGGTCTGGGGTCCTCCCCAGTAAAATTAGAATGTTAAAAACTTAGTTTCCTGCATTCTGGTGTGTTATTTTACACCAATTTCTGCATTTTCTGCATCCATTTATTATTATGTAAAGGGACACACAAAATTCAGGGGTGTATCTTTGTTTCACTGTTGCTTTTAAATAACTTGAAGGGTAATTCTGCCTTCAGATGTGTGCTGAATTGTGGTGAATATTTGAGAACATTTTGATATTTTATGACCTTGTAACTGATTATTTATTTCCATCTTAAATGTGCAGTTGTACTCCTGCCTGCTTTGACCAGGACACTGTTGGAAAAATATTTGTTCTGGTTTTATAAAGGTTTAATAAAACAATTCAAAATCTAAAATAACAGAATATAATGCAGAGCAGCTCTCAGCTTTCAGAGATGTTTCTCCTGTAAAAAATTGAATAATTTTAATTCAGTTAGAAACTCCTGGACTTTAATAGCTCCTGAGTTTCAGCAGGTTTTCTGCTCATGTTCAAAGTTCTGCACAGAATCTAACTGGGTTCTCTGACATTTCCAGAATAAAGGAATATTTTGAGGTCAAACAGGATAAATCATAAACTTTACATTCAATCCGCGGTCCACCTGCGTGCTGCACCGTGTGGACGGGATCCATACCACGGATTCTGCAACCCGTTGCACCACTACTATCCATGGTAGTGTAGGGAAGTTTTTTTGTGCACAGGATCACAGCCCGATGTGTCCACATCAGGAAAAGGTCAAGATAGGCTATCAGAGTAAAACTGTTTATTGCATCAGACTAGGCAACTTGATATGTTTATTTTTTTAAGTAGCCCATTAAAATATTCCTGCAAATGCAGTGAAAAAGCTGATTATCTGTAATTTAGCTGTTTCTACAATTATTTTCCTTTTAAAATCTCCATGAAGGTGTTTATATGATCAGTTTAAAATATCAGTTTTGCTGCCCAGCCAACTTTTGTTACCTGTGCCTTTTATTATGGAGATGTAGCCAACCGAACGCTTGTTCTGCAGCAGCACAGGCTGCCAAAACAATCTGATTATTCCTGAAGCATCTAAATAATCTTCACAGCGCAAAGACTTATTGTGGCACTAACACGAGGCGTGCATCGACATTGACTGCCAGCTGCCAGCTACATACAGTGTGCTAGCCTCGAAAATCCAGCTGCATTCTAACATTAACTTAGCTCTCCTTATTAGCTTCGGCTCCTTGCATGCTGGATAATAACTTTTAAGCTGGGTCTCCGACACTGACAGCGTCGTGTTGGACAGATTTGTGCAGCGGAGCTCCATGAGGAGAGAGAAGGGAGAATCACGGTGAGAGGCGAGCGAGATGAAGTGCTGCGCTCGGCTCTGCAATCAAATATGATTTAAATAGGCTTAGTAAAAAAAATCTCAAATCAATCCCTGGAGGTCTGCCTTGTGGCGCCACAAATAAATGAGCGTATTGGAAACACTGGCTGACTTAGATGTTACAGTGTGAAGTCTTCGTTTGCTCTGCAGAGACTAAAGGCGCTTTAAAAGCGCCGTTAATGGAAAGTGAAAGTTTTTAATTTGCCGGCTTGTTAAAGAGCTGACGCAGGCTGCTTTCCAACACGGCCAGCAGTGCCATGTGTGGCTCACTGATTTTCAGTTATATTATTAGAACAATAAAGCCTTAAACTGCCTGATTTTTTAAATGTTTGCATCTGCCCAGCTCTGTGACTGTGAGGAGCTCTGACACCAGGCTCTTCTGCGTAACTCTTGGCGCACAGACTGGATCATTTCGGTTAATGAAGCAAAATGCAGATTACAGACTGGTTAATTTATAAAAGGTTTGAATGGAAAATGTACCGAAATTAAAAGTAGATTACTGGCCTAAATAATATACTGGAGTAAAGAGTATAAAGGTGCAGTATTTAAAAGGTGTGAGCGGGAAAATGTGCCGATTACCTTTTTTTTTTAAAATGTATTTATTTTTTGCAAATTTAAGTTAGCCTATTTGTAACAAGTTCCTACCCACCCTGCAGTAGGAGTCCTCGCTGCTGTCTTCAGGTAGACTGTAAGTAACAGCAGCACAAAATAAACGGAATATTGAGGCACTTTGCTGCTCCCTCCTGGCGAACTCTTTTTCTCCCGTAACTTTTTTTCAGCACCACCTTTGCCTTCTATCGCATGTTTTCTATCGGCCGACATGATTTCTGTGCGTTTCAACCGTCCGTTTAGTCTATTTCTGATGCGGAGTGTGTGATTGATTGATTGATGACTGTCATTGAAACCGCTATGAGCCAACTCCGAAATCGCCGGGGGCAAAAGTGAGGGGGACAAAACATAGATTTTGAAATGTGGGGGGGACATGTCCCCCCCCCCATGTATAATGGCTCCTACGCGTATGCCAGGGTGTACCCCGCCTTTCGCCCGTTGTAAGCTGGTGTGGCATTCTTCTTCTTCTTCTTCTTTTCTATCAAGGCGGATTGCAAGCAACTTTAAGGTGCATACCGCCACCTACTGTTCATGAGTGTGTAGCAACATTGTTTTTACATCTATTAAATTCTATTTTTTAAATTTGTATTCTGAAGATAAATAAATAATGCTTTCCTTAATCTATAAATATCCTTTATATTTCCTTTATTTCCCAATAATCCTTTAAGACTCCATTCTTGGCCTGTCCTTTCAACTACTCTTCTCAATTTCTCCCTTTCAGGTTCATATGTTTTACAGTTCATCAATACGTGTTCTACATTTTCTATCTCTCTACATCCTTCACATTTATCATTATTTTTCCTCCCTATTAAATATAAATTGTCATTTAAATAAGTATGACCTACTCTTAATCTGATCATTATTATTTCTTCCCTTCGGTTTCTCTCATTAATATTTCTATTTAATACTGACTTTTGTACTTTATATAATCTTCTTCCTTTTTTATCTTCATTCCACCTTTTTTGCCAATTTTCAATTTCTTTCCTCTTAATAAATGATTTTCCTTCCCCTTTCCCTAAAGGAATTGTAATTGTTATTGCCTCCTCTAAAGCCCTTTTTGCTAATTTGTCTGCCTTTTCATTTCCTTTTACCCCTTCATGTGCTGGTACTCAACAAAACCAAATATCAATGCCACCCCTGTATAATCTAAATAAACTGTGCTGAATTTCTAATACTAAATCTTTCCTATTATTTCCTTCTCCTGAATACTTTCTAAAACTGCTTTGGAATCCGTGCATACCACCACCCTGTCTGGTCTGACCTCCTCAACCCATTGCAAACTCAGTATAACTGCCACCATCTCTGCTGTGAAAACAGATAGTTGATCTGACATTCTTTTAGAAATGTGTATTTTGAACTCTGGTACATATATTCCTATTCCCACACACCCTTTTAAATTCTTAGAACCATCTGAATATATTTTTAAGGTAATTATAATATGAGTTTCTTAAATATATATCAGTCTGTATCCCTATTTCGTTTAAATTCCAATCATTTTTCATTTTAAGAAGTCTCATGTCTACATTTATCTCAGGAAATAACCATGGAGGAATAACACTAATTGGATTAAACTGTGCTATTTCCTTATCCTCTAATCCAAACTCTTTAATCAATTTGCTTATAGCCCATCCAAATCCATTGTTATGGAACTTTGAATATTCCCAACAAGGTTTTAGAATTGTTGAAGTTACATTTTCATCCATATTACTTTTAATTTTCATCCAATATACTAAACCTAATTTCATTCTTCTCATTTCCAGTGGAGTTTCTCCAGTCTCTACTAAAAGAGCGTTGATAGGTGTTGTTTTCACTGCTCCTGTACATATACGTACAGCTCTACTCTGTAATCTATCTATCCTTTGTAATGTTGTTTTAGCTGCTGCTCCATAAATAAAACTGCCATAATCTATTATTGATCTCATAAGAGCCCTATATATGTTTAATAATGACTGTCTATCTGCACCCCAGTTATTTCCAGCCACAGCCTTTAGGAGATTTATAACTTTCTTACACTTAGTTTCCAAGTTATCTATATGTGTTTTCCATGTATAAGAGCTATCTAACCATAGACCTAGGTATTTAAATTCTGCAACCCTTTCCAACGGCTGTCCATATAATGTTATTGTTCCTATATCAATATTTCTCTTATTTGTGAATACCATGAAACAAGACTTGTTTGCTGATAATTTAAAACCCCATTCATAAGACCATTTTTCTACTTTATTAATTGCTTTCTTAATATTTTCTACTACATGTTTTATATTCTTTCCTCTCATCCATATGGCCCCATCATCTGCATATAATGCAGATTTAATACATTTATCAGTATCTGAGAAAATATCATTAATCATGATATTAAATAAAATTGGACTTATTACACTACCTTGAGGTATTCCATTTTCCACATTAAATTCTTTTGAATAATCATTCCCCATCTTCACCCTTATTTTACTATCCATCAGAAAATTTGCTATCCAATTATACATCTTCCCACCTATTCCCATCTGCTTTATTTTTATAAGTAACCCTTCTCTCCATAATGAATCATATGCTTTTTTCTATATCAAAAAATACTACAATCATTATCTCCTTCATTTTTAACGCTTTCTCTATATCATTACTGACTCTAGTTAATGCATCCATTGTTGATCTCCCTGTTCTAAATCCACACTGGTATCCATTAATTAATTTCTTATGTTCAAGAACAAACCCTAATCTACTGACCACTATTTTCTCCATCCATTTACTTAAATGAGAAGTTAAAGCTATTGGTCTATAATTATTTGGACTGATAGGATCTTTCCCTGGTTTATTAAATGGTAAAATTATTGCCCTTTTCCAACTATTTGGTATTGAACCTTCTTTCCATATTTTATTGAATAATTTTAATATTAATTTCAATGTTACTTCCGGTATCTGTCGAAACATAGCATAGCATAATTGATCCTCCCCTGGAGCTGAATATCCTGTCCCTTTCAATACTGTTTTAATTTCTTTCATAGTTATATTCATGTCTAGTGTTGATATACATTTTTACATTTTCCCAATATATTTTTATGATTTCCAAGTTTCTGTAGCTTCTGCCTTCTATGAATGTCTGTAAGATGATCGCCATTATGAACTGCAGCAAATGTCTCGCCTAATAAATCTGCCTTTTCTTTATTTAAAACTACTATCTCCTGATTTCTAACTAAGGCTGGTATTTTAACATCATTCCTTTTCCCCGTCATTTTCCTAAACATTGACCAAACATTCTGTAATTTTATTTCTGAACCTATTGAGGAACAATATTGTCTCCATGTTTTCTTTTTTGCTTCCTTAATAGTTTTACGAACCAATGCTCTTTTCCTTTTATATTCAATAAGGTTTTCGGTTGTTAAATTTTTCTGTAATATTTTAAATGCCTTGTTACGCTCCTTAATTACTTTACTACATTCATCATTCCACCAAGGAACTACCTTTTTCTTACCTTTTATTTTTATTCTTGGTATGCTATAACTTGCTGCATTTAAAATATGTTCTGTTATCTCCCTTGCACATTCTTCAATGTTGCCTCTAAATGTAACTGTATGACTGGTTTCCTCACACTTACTTTTAAATTTTTGCCAATTAGCTTTATTAAAGCACCATCTTGTTAATATGAAATCTTCTTGCCTGTTTATATTGTCATCAATTATTGTACTTACTGGAAAATGATCACTCCCTATTGTGGACTCCCAGTTGACATCCCATTTACTTGAACTAACAAGACCATCAGATATTAATGTAATATCAAGACATGAAACTGTATTATTATTTATATTTACTCTTGTACCTTTTCCATTATTAAGACAAACTAAAGACCTTTCATCCATTATTTCTTCAACTATGCTACCATTATGATCTGTCTTCCTGCTACCCCAAAGACTATTGTGGGCATTAAAATCACCACACCATATTTCTCTTCTATGTATTTTCCCTGCTATCTCCCTAAATATATCACTATCAAGATTTTTACATGGATTATAATAATTAATAAGTTTAATATTTCCATATTTCCTTACATTAAATATTTCTATAATAACACATTCTAATTCTTTATTCATGGGATTTTTCTTAAGCTATTCCATCTTTAAAAATAGCACATCCTCCTCCACTACCATTACTTCTATCCTGTCTTTCTATGCTATATCCAGGAATCTTAAATTCTAGATTAGGTTTTAACCATGTTTCTTGAATGCATATTATATCTGGAATTATTTCTAATTCATAAACAAACTTTTTAAATTCTTGTCCATTGGCTATTAAACTTCTGGCATTCCATTGAAGAATGTGTAAAACCATGATAACAGCTAGGATCCTAACCCTGAACATTCTCTATTGTTTCAGTGGTACTCAAAATGGTATGGATCTGCTCTGCTTGAATTTCTTTCATATCTAAAAACCTTCCAGCTGCTGTTACAATTGCTTTGATTTTGTCACTTTTCTTCTTCATTTGTACTGTGGTATTAACAATATGACACATGAATGCTACAAAGTTTTCTTTTTTCACCACCATTGTATTTTCATCCACTCTACATTTATGCAAACATGTGTTTTGAGTATTTGTTGTTGGTACCAAGGTTTGTCTTTGATGAATCTGCCTTTGCTTTGTATTCCCAGCCGAGTTTCTTTGACCTGCTTCTCCCAACCTCATTCCTCCTGTGCTATCTTTCCTCACTCTTTTTAAAGCTTCAGCATATGAAACTCTTTCTGTTATTTTGATTCTTTGAGCTTCTCTGGCTTCCCTTTGTACAACACATCCACCATATGCTGCGCTGTGTTCTCCTCCGCAATTACAACACTTGACCTTAGCATCTTTATCACATTTACCAAATTCATGTGGGCCTCCACATCGTGCACATCTAGCTTTTCCTTTACATTCCTTTGCAATGTGTCCTATTCTTTGGCAGGTATAACATCTGAGGGGTTTAGGGATGTAGTCTCTGACTCTGTAATTCATATATCCTATCTGGATATTTTCTGGCATGGTATTTTCAAATTGAAGAATCACTGCCATTGTATCTTTCAGTGCCCCATCTCTTTTACTTTTAATCCTGGTGGCATCTGTTATTTTCCCTCCTCTAATTTCTTTTTTCACATCCTCCATAGTCATTTCAATTGGTACTCCTGAAATTACTCCCCTCAACCTTGCTATAGCTGCTGGAATATATGTTTTAATCCTTTCCCCCATCAAGGTTTTCATTTTGAGTATCTTCTGTTGTTGGGATTCACTGACAGCATGAATTAGCACTTTTCTGTTGTTCATGATTGTAGCCATTTTGATTTTCCCTATTTCTTCCTCTATTGCTTTAGTCAACCTTATCGGGTGAATAAATCCACCCTCCTCCTTAAATTCCACCATTAATTTATATTCCTCTTCTATGTTTAAGTCATCCATTTCTTGTGAACTCGCCCGTTCATTTGTTTTTGTCCTTTTGCTAACTTCTGCTCTTGCCTCGCTTTCTTCCGACCAACTTCTTGCCCTTTCTTGTCTCTTCCTTAACGCTCTTTTCATTCGTGATGATCTTGAAATCAACCACTCCATCTCATTACCACTATTTCCTCCTGATGTAGAAGCCATGTTGCTACAGTCAATGAACAGTTTATGCAATCCGCCAAATTCAAATCAAATCCTACCGCCTTCGCTTGTTTGACACGTTCACTTGCTTCCGCCTCCAGCCGTCACTCCACTCCGACACCGAAATCCGGCAGCCTGGTGTGGCATTATGCCCGCATGCCCCTTTGGTACGTATACGTCACGCACCGGAGCCTTTAAAAGGAGGTCTCCTCACCTGGGCTGACCCTTTTCGCCCGCCTCTGACGTCACACGCGTGTGGAAGCAGTGCTTGGGAACGGTGCATGTGTCCGCCCAGCCTGAGCTGCTCAAACCTGATAGATCACGGTGTAGGCCTTAAGCCCGGTGATCTGCACCCATCTTGCGTGTTCCATCGGTGAGTACAGAGAAAATAAACCGCATTTTCATTCATCATCTCGTGCGTAATTGTTGCGTTTTGGTTTGTAGACATCTGGCACATTGGTGCATACACGAGTCTGTAGGGGTATCTCCCAGCTCGTGCTGTGAACGTTGCAAGGCATTCAGACGGTGAGTAGTTTACCTGTCTGTCATTGCGCGGTATTTCATTCATAAAATTGTTCCAAACTAATTTGTTTCTTTTGGACCTTTAGTGCGCAGCGTGCGTGCACGGCGCGGGTGTACAGGGTTCGGCATTGTACTTTCCACCCTGGTTTAGTGTCCATCCTAAGGTTGGTAAGTGTTCTTGTTGTTTTTCTTTAATGTGCGTTATTGGTTCTTGCGGTTTATATAGTGTTTTCATTACTTGTAGCGTTTGGCGGCCAGGCTGAGGCCTTAGTGGGTGCGCGCTCGTCTCCAGCGCGTGTGCGCGTAAACATTTTCATCTGCGGTGTGTATTTCTCTTCCTCTTCCTTGCTGTGTATGACTGGGGCATTCCTTAAATTGAATTGTTTTTCAATTTATAGGCGTCGGTGTTGAACTTTTCCCTCGTGGGTTTCCCCTTCTTTGATGGTCCTCACAAGTCCGATGGCCCTTTTCCCCTAGTAATCCACCAAAGTATCTTCCCGTCTCAGCCGACCAGCTTCTTATCCGGGTGGGATGCCAAAGCTGAGGGTAGACTAACGGGTAGGACTGATTATACCCACACTAGCACAGTTGCTGCTGCTGTTATTGGGACTGATAGGTATTGGCTTTGTTAATGTAATATGTGGTTCTATGTGAATGGATGAGTGTGTGTGTGTGTGTAAGGCCTATGTTTTATGCATTTAAAATCGTAGTGTATTTTAAAAACTGAACAATATAAATAAAGCTTTATATTTGTGTATTCATGTCTGTTCATTCAGTTTTAGGATCTTTTACACTGTCCTATAGGATAGTGTTGGCGTAGTTTTTGCTCATTTGGTTGCCCAATAAAGGTAATTTTTAGTTTTCTTGTTGCAGGGATCTAATTCTAGTTTTGTTTCTATACAACCCCACCCTCGAGTCGCTACACTGGGATTGGCTCCAGCCCCCCGCGGCCCTGTACGCAGGATAAGCTGTTGACGATGGATGGATGATTGTAAGGATATGTTGGACTGTTTCGTCCTCCTTCCCCTGAATGAGACAGGAATCTCCTCTACCTGGAGATGCTGGGGAAATCAAAATAAGCATCATGTGTTTAATGAACTTCATTCATGATGGCATGTGATAAATCAAATGCTCTGCCCTCAGTTAAATCATGGTGAACAGTTACAGTTACCTACATCTCGAGGTAAATACTGTATAATTTCCAGTATGCTAATTTGATCCTGTTTCCATCAGAAAATCTATTGTAATACATTTAACAAAAGTATATTAATTAAACTGGATTTTATCATAATGTTATGTTAGTGAAGATATATTTGCTGCCATACTTAGTTGTCTATGTTATTCTGATGTAAGTCATCATGTCCAGGAAATCCAAATTTCAATACTGGAGACTGTCTCATATTCGGCCTGCACTTGTCGGGTCAGAAATAAGACCAGGCTGGGCCGGTGAAGGCCTGGTCCTCACCCTGGTCCTCACCCTGGTCCTTACCCTGGTCCTCACCCTGGTCCTTACCCTGGTCCTCACCCTGGTCCTTACCCTCGCCAACGTAATGAACTCAACAAATAATACTCTATTAGTTTTCTTCTTTAGTCGATTCTTTGTAGTCAAAAAACGTCACTGGAGACGATCAAGAGTCAGTGCAAAAGAATTTATTCCAAAAAAGGACAGATAAACCCGAGTAACATCCTAGCAGGTCACAGGATGGAGCTGAGCAGTGGTCGGCGAACATCGCCTTATATTCACCTTAAACTCCACCTACAAAGTGGGTGTCACACCATAACTCCACCTGTAGAGGTCACTCCTCTTCAATGGTGAATTTCTTATCCTCTGCTGCCATCTTGTGGCCACTTTTATGTATTATTTCCCAAAATTTAACCCTTTCATATACACTACAGTTATCATTTTCTTGCTGTTATTTTAACATTACTTTGTCATAATTTGTCCCTCTTCATATATTTTTATATTCCAGGACTAGAATTTCACCATTATGTTTCAACTTCAGTCTCACCGTATTTTTTAAAAGTCTTACAGGCATACTTTGGACACCATTAAAACTTAAACTTTTATAGTTGTACTTCTTAAAAAGAATCAAGTGTATTTCATAATTTCACATATCAAAACAGGCTCAGATCAACCATATATGCTGTGTCTTATTGAAACTGCTGTGTCCTCTAGTAACCTCAGTGCAAGGCTCGCTTCTGGAAAGTACCTTGCAGTGCTAGGCCGTACCAGGCAGCGACCAGATGCTCTGCAAGCAGGAAAGTACCGTGTTGTACCAGGTACCTCTATCTCCTGTCTCTCATAGGCTAAGATGTTTCTACTCCCATTGGACAACATAGTTCTGCTCTCATTGACCCATTGACACAGTAGTCTTGATTTTGCATAATCCGCCCAAGTTGTTTTTATATCCTGCTTGTCCATCTGCTCTGCTCATACAGGCTCACAAGTTCATACTGAATGATGTGAGAAATCATCCTGGTACACATTTATAATAATAATTCATACAGTAGATGCACTTCTGATTTGGCACAGCATCTCTAAACAATTATAAAGTGACTGATTGGTTTGTGATTGCATATCATTGAAAACACACCAATCAATAAGTGTGAGTAAACATATAATAGACACAACAACCCACAATATGTGAATATGCGAGTAAATATCAAAATAATATTCAACATGGTGATGTTTGGTCATGTTTTAATGCTATGCTGTATATAAGTTTATATCACTACATTTTAAAATAACTGCCTTAAATTATTTTTTTCTTCTTAATGCCCCCATTCAGGCTCAAACAGGTGGTGACCAGTCCACAGCAGTAAAAGATAAAAAGTTTGAAATACAAAATGTGTTGATGATTTTTGTTTGTTTAATGGTGATTGAGTCTAAAATTATTATCTTTCTTTTCCGATTTATCAACCAGATCAAAACTAGACCTGCACATTTTGTGCTGAAAAGAGAAAACTTACTGCTTAAAACATGGATGCCACACTCTGATATCACTGCTCCCATGCTTTCACAAGGAATGCCTGTGCACATTTAAATCTTTTAATGCACTCAAGCTTCACCTACATGGCCCACTCAAAAGGATCCAGGCAAAGTTAGTGACTGTGCCACTTTGTGGAGCCTTGCTCTGAACCACTTTTTCACCCAAGACATTTGAAGCTGAAGCAAAAGGTAACTTACCTTGTTACCACATCAAGGCTGTAACTTCCAGAGCAACGTTTATTCCACCTTTAATGCAAAAGCAGCTGCTTCTAATGGAAATATAATAATCATGAGTTTAGTGCACTTGAGCGACACAACAACACAGGGCCGGAGTTTGTTGGCTGACGTTTAGTAGGCAGAGAAGATGTTTGCAAAAGAAAGTTTAACCTCACTGTGTTACTGGTTGACATCCACATCACATAGTCGGCCTCTGCCAGGATTGTTTTTGACAAGTAGTGACCCTTCATTTAGACAGGAAGGCTGGGGCTGTGGGGGGTTATTGGTGGCACCATGGAAATGTGTATGTGGTGGGTAAACATGCAGCTGTATTACTGAACTTTAATAAACACGTGGGCTTCTAGATTGCTAGCAACTTTGTTTGATGCTGACATGTTCATACCAGCTTTGCAGGTCACACAGGAAAGAAAATTGTCTCCAATCTTGTCTGGTCTTGTGAGCTAAGTGTCTTGTCACAGTCCGAGTATTTAGAGCTCTATTCTTGCAAACACCACAAATGTTTTCATAAGAAGAGCAAATCCAAGGTTGTTCGTAGTTTTGATGAAAAACTCACTGATATTTAAAATATGAATTATGTTAGAACTGCATTAGGTTCAGTTGGCTTCACAGTTTTGTAGTTAACAGATGCTTATTTGTTAAATATTGTGAGGCACTTAATAGTTAGAATGTCTTCCTTTTCAGGTTCAAGGAATTAACACATAAAAGTGTGATTTTGTCTTCCCAAATAATACAAGATGCAAAACTCATCTTCAGCAGTATCAAACCACACATTTGTTATTTGAGCTAATGTTTTACTGTATGTTTAAAAATGGATATTTAGAGACAGACGACTGTACAATGGAAGCAGAACAACTGCTGTTGCAATACCATCATTTACATTACAAAAATCACAGTATGAACATTTTAAAATTAGTTTCAAAATACATATTAAATACTGGAAAAGATGGATTTTTTGGGTTATTGTAAGGTTATTACAGATGAGATTTAAACTACAACACAAGTAAACAAAGTTTGATAATATTTACAATAATATTGGAATCATCAGCTAAAATGTGACTAAACATCAGCTTCCCCCATACCTACAAATCTACATCCAAAAGAAAAGCACAGGAAGATAAGACCTCAGAACAAAGACTTACGTCCGGACTGAATTAGGAAAAGGGGCGTTTAAGTTTGCGGCTCCCTGCGCTTGGAATCAGCTGAAAGTGTCCTGAATCTTCAGGAGCCGGTTTCACTGGTTTCCTTTAAAATACCTTTAAATAACATGGAGGCTGGCAATACAGACTGTGGATGTTATGATTGATCACTCGGATGATCCTTGTTGTTTATTATTTGTGGTAAATAATTATGAAATTTTGACATTTTAGGACCTCGTAAAAGATTTATTCCCATTGTAAACTGTGTAAATGTGTTGCTGCCTGTCTTGACCAGGACGCTCAGCACAACGAAGGTGGTTCGCTTCTCACCGGGGTAGATCGCCATGGTAACTTATGCTGAACGGCAAACCTGCTCCAGAGCAGGTTATGTTCAAGATATAAGTTCAACTCTGTGAAAACGCCGCCTACTGACCAATCAGCACTCTTGGAAAATGACATCATCATCTGTAGGAAATCCCACAGACTGTTTTAGCCAATAGGCTGCTTTATGTTTACAGCAGTGATGTGGAGAAACTCTTGAATAAAGCAATATAATCCTACAGACACTGAGTAAAAGCCTCTGGCTTTTGTTGCCCACAGGTTTTTACAGTAGGCTGAGCCTACTTACTGTTTGAAATGTGTTTAATATTTTTTATTTGCTCCCATTAATTAAATAAAATACTATTAAATACTAAATTTTAATATGAACGTAGGCTATCTATTTTAAGTTAGTGTACCTTTCTTAGGGCTACTACAGACACTGTAGTCATGTTCTATTAGTGGATAGTGACTTTTCAGCAGCCTGAATGTTGAGATTCAGTCTTTCTGACTCTGTGAAGACAAAACAACAGACCTGCAATAAGAAATGCAGCAGACTTTGTTGTCTGGTTTTCCAACCTGCTCCGATCGTCTCCAGGTTCACGGGGAGGGCCGAGAGAACCCCTTCAGGAGGAGGACTTCGTCTCGGCCGTTGGACCCGCAGGTCCCGGCTCTGGTCCAGCGGGTCCCGGGGTGCGGCAGGGTCAAAGCTCTGGCCCTGCTGCAGCACTTCTCCAGCATCCAGCAGCTCTGCAGCGCGCCCTGCTGAGCTGGAGCCCATCGTGGGTCAGGCTGCAGCTCAGCAAATCCACAGCTTCTTCCACAAAGACACTGCTGCAGGAACCTGAAGGCTCGACCCTGGGTCTTTATCTAACCAGGAAGGTTTGGATTTAAAGATACACTTTGGCTCACATGGACACTAACTCTTTATTTGAACGTTCACTTGACACCTGGTGAAACATGAGCAGCTGTGAGACTAGAAATGGGACGTGTGTGTGTGAAAGAGTAAGTTAGAAAGTCAGCAGATATTTTACACATTATGTGAATAAAACTAAAAGACATTAGCATGTTTATATCCTGTATACAGAAAGCAGTGATGGTGCAGTCAGTGGTTTGTCTGTTAGTAGACTGATACGTGTGCTCAGACACTTTTGCACTTTGTTTTTTAAGGAGGGCGTCAGAGGGCAGCAGTGAAATGAAGGATTGAAAACAAACAGTCCAGTTTGCTGTGACATGTAGATTACACAAAGTGACAATCAGCATCCAGCTATATAATGACAAGATGCAGAAAAACAGTTAAATGCTACATGTCTTTGAGGAAAACTGTTTATTCTGCTGTAATTATTTCATGCTGTGAGGTGCAACATTCGTTGTTTGCAGTTGCAGTCTGCCAGTATGCAACACTTCTTATAGAAACAATGATCAGACAATTAAAAGGTTTGGATTTGGCAGCCAGACATTTAAGGAACGTGCAAAAGTTTCTTAGCTCTGATTATTTAACAGTCTTGAAGGCAGGTAATGCAGTTACTAGAATAAATTAGACGACATTAGATCAAATCAATCACAGCTGTAAAATTGTTGTGTTGTAGTAAAAAAAGAAAAAAACATTGACAAAAATCCGAAAAATCAACAAAGTATCAGAAATAAGATAAATTTTTTGCATTAATTGTAGAAAATCAAATGTTTGTTCTACTCAGTGTGATTGACAGGAGAGATGATCAGAGGGGCAGAGTTTTTACCACCATGATTAAGACCTGGTAAAAAGAACAGGTAGAGTTTCTCAGTGAAGCAGCAGCCAGTAAAGGAGTAGATAAGAGCTGCAGCATCAACGTCATAAAAGGAGACCAGACCCTCCTCATAATCCACAAACACCCCCACCTTCTCAGGCTGAGACTTCAGAGAGCGACGGACTGGAGGGTCTGCAGCAGCTATGTACTCATTTTTATTCCTCAAACATATCGTCCAGTAACCATCCTGAGGACTCAGTGTGATTTGTCCCTTCCTGTTGATCGACTCTCTGGCCACTCCTAAATCCCAGTCAGTCTTCCCTTTAACCTGAACCTCGTAGTAAAATCTTCCTGAAGAGAAACTCTGCTTTGCTAAGACATAAACACAAATATCAAATCTCTCTGGATAGTCTGGGAGATTCTTCTTTACATCACCATGTTTAACTTGTTTTCCATCATCAGACAGGATGAGTTTGGGATGTGCTGTATCAGGATCGAGTGTCACATCCACTGCATACTGCTGGACCCTCTTCAGCTCGGCCTCAAGCAGCTTCTTCATCTGTTTACTGAGCGTCTCCTCCAGCTGATTCACAGCTCTCCTCACAGTCCCCTCATATGAAGGTGGACGGACGCTGAATTCTGTCCAGTCCTTGGTGGGTGGAGTAGCGTTCAGGGACGGGAGGCTTTGGAGGAGGTGGAGGTGGTCTTCAGAGCGTGAGAGCTGCTCCACCTTAGAGCTTCTCTTCTTCAGCTCAGAGATTTCCTGTTCCAGCTCTTTGATGAAGCCTTCAGCCTGTTTCTCTGTCTCTCTCTGCTTCTCTTTGATCGTGTAGATGAGCTCGGCCTGGCTTCTCTCAACAGACTCCTTCAGAGCGGTGAAGACCTGAACACCACCTGCTATCTCTCTGTCTGCATCTTCCTTACTGAGCTCCACTGAGCGTTTGATCTCCTCAATCTTCAGACGTCTCTTCTGGATCATCTGCTGAGTTTCAGCCTCTGTCTTCCCCAGCTCGGCCTTCTTTCCTTCATATCCTTCTTTCAGAGGAACAACATCATGTGTCTTGTGGTCTAAAACAGTGCAGAGCATGCAGACACACATCTGGTCGGTCTTACAGAACAGCTCCAGCAGTTTATCGTGCTTCTTACACATCCTGCCTTCCAGGTTCTCCACAGGGTCGATCAGCTGATGTCTTTTCAGGCCTGCCATTGTCAGATGAGGCTCCAGGTGAGTCTCACAGTAGGAGGCCAGACACACCAGGCAGGACTTCAGGGCCTTCAGTTTGGTTCCAGTGCAGACGTCACAGGGAACTTCTCCTGGTTTGGCAGCTTGTTGCTCTGAGCTGCTGCTGCTGGCTTTCTGTTGAGCTGACTGTCTGAACTGAGCAGCCATCTCAGAGATGAAAGTGTTGACCCGCAGCTCAGGTTTTGTGTTGAAAACCTCTTTACAGTTGGGACACTGACACAGGACATTAATATTCCAGTGTTCAGTGATGCAGGTTTTACAGAAGTTGTGTCCACATGGTGTGCTGACTGGATCAGTGAACACATCCAGACAGATGGAGCACAGAAACTGATCTTCAGTCAGCAGACAGCTGGCAGCAGACATATCCACACTCTGTTGGAGAAACAAATCTGGACAGTTAAAATCAAGGAGAACAGGACTTTTTTGAAGATACTTGAAGTATCTTAAACTCTGACCAAAGAGTAACTGTGTCCTTTGTGGCAGCTCATTCTGTAGGTTACATGTGATGTGAAAAGGTGGAAAAGTGAAGTTTAACATTGAATTGATGTTGGGATTGTTGGACCTTAAAGAGAGACAGTAAGGGGAGTGTTGTAGCCCACTGAGCCATAGATACAGTATGTTCTTACATGTGTTGGTGAAACAAGGTAAAGGTAAAGGTTTTTGGACAAAGCAAGATGGCGCCGATGTCTGTGGCCTGCCGTCTGCGGTCCTCTCTGATGTTCTCTCTCACACTTGCTATGTTTTTATATATGTCTCTTTTAGTTTTAAATTGTAATGCTGCACTGGTCTACGTAATCGCTTAACACTATTACACATTACGTAGTGTGGTCACCGTCTTGCCTAATGTGAGGTCGCGATGTTTGTGGACCGCGCCTGCCATTCCACCTTGTCCATCTCTCTCCCCTGCATACCTGTGCCGGTTCCAAGTGGACCTACCCCGCCGGAGACGCCGGAGAAGGCGCGGCAAGCGTGGTGGCGTCGTTGTACGTTTCAGATTGGCCCTGCAATGTGATCTGCAATCGCAACACGCTTCTCTCCGATGGGGACCTGAATCTGCTCGCGGATCCTTCACCGGCCAGCGTTCCTTGGGTGGCCAATATCGATGGCTGCGTCCTATCGTCCCTGGATTTCTCTCTGCACCTGCTTCGGTCTCTATCTCGTCCCTCGCCGTGGTGGAGCAAATCTCTGCAATCTTCGCTCATTGTGCCGAGAAACACAGCCAGATTCCAGTTTATCGCGGCTGAAGTTCAGCTCTAATTAACGCCGGTCTCTGGTAAACAAAACTTTCATTTTAAACGACTTTTTTACCTCTCAAGCCTTGGATTTTTTATGTATCACTGAGACTTGGACTAAGCCTGGCGAAGTTGTTTCCGTTTGAATTGGTGCCTCGCGGCTGTCATTTTATAAACTCCCGCGTTTGTCTGGTCGCGTGTGGGGGTCTTGTCACGGTTTTTAAAGACACTTTCCACTGCCGACTTCTCCCTACTGGCTCATTTCACAGTTTTGAGGTGCAACTCCTGCAATTAGTCTCAGTAAACCCCATTGTTATAGCTCTAATATACCGGTCCTCCTCAGCAAAATAAGGACTTTTTAAGTGAACTCTCTGTACTAATGGGTGACTTAGTCACTAGGCATGACAAAATTTTGCTACTGGGTGATTTTAATGTTCATGTTTGCTGTGCTTCTAAACCACATTCCACTGATTTTTTAAACTTGATTGAGTCTTTTGATTTTACTCAGTGGGTTTCTGGTCCTACACACTTCCACGGCCACACCCTTGATCTGATTTTAACTCATGGCTTCTCTATTTTGAATATAGAAATCAGTAATGCATCTTTCTCTGACCACCTGCCTGTACTTTTACTGTCCCTCTTACTGGTCGTACACTTAGGAACCCATCGTTAGCACGCTTAACTTCGCTGTCTTACTCAACGCTCTAGTAGAGAATTTTCTGCAGCCTATCACGAGGTACTGCAGCTGTTTGGAGTCTAACTCTACTTTGCATAACCTGGATGCTAATGCACATCTTAATCTTTTCAATTCCACCTGTGCTGATATCATGAATTCTATTGCGCCCTTGAAGTTCAAAAATCATAAGCCCCCACCAGTGCCTTGGCACACGGATACTACACGTACCCTTAGACGGGCATGTAGACGGGCTGAGCGCCAATGGAAAAAGGACAAATTGCAGATCTCTTATGAAATCATGAAAAACTCTTACAATCTCTTTCAGAGAGCTGCTAAGGCTGCTAAATGCAATTATTTTTCTGAACTTATCACTAAAAATTGTCATAAACCTCAAGTTCTTTTCTCCACTATTAACTCTGTTTTAAATCCCTCTGTACAATCTATTTTAGAGCCCTCTGCTGCTCTCTGCGACAACTTTGGAAAGTTTTTTGTTGATAAAATCAAAACTCTAAGATCTCAGTTGTCTAACTCCGTGAGACACTATGCAAGAGGCTCCATTATGTTCTTCCATCTGGTCTGAGTTCGAGCTGATTGATCTGGATTCATGTAATGAAATTGTTGGCCATCTAAAACCTACTATCTGTCCTCAGGATATCATTCCACCTTTTTTCCTGAGACAAATAATGGATACAGTCGGTCCTGGCCTTTTATTAGTTATTAACAAGTGCCTGTCTACTGGTTCCTTCCCCAATAGTCTTAAAGTTGCTGTGGTGACACCATATCTCAAAAAACAAACTTGGATCCTTAGTCTCTTTCTAACTTCCGTCCTATTTCTAATCTACCTTTTATTTCTAAAATCATTGAGAAAGTTGTACTGACTCAATTACAATCTTACTTGGCTGCAAATTCTCTGCACGAAACGTTTCAATCCGGTTTTAAAGCTTTACACAGCACTGAAACTGCCCTTCTAAAAGTTTCAAGCGATATTTTCACAGAAACTGACTCTGGTAAATCCATTGCTTTAGTTTTATTGGATCTGAGTGCTGCATTTGATTTAGTTGACCATGAGATCCTGCTGCGGCGTCTGGAGATATCTGTAGGCTTTCGTGGCTCAGTCTTACAGTGGTTCCGTTCCTATCTGACCGACAGATGTTTTAGCGTTCGTATTGGTCACCAGTCCTCCTCTAGTCTACCTCTAAATTGTGGAGTCCCACAGGGATCAATCCTCGGCCCGGTATTGTTTATCCTGTATATGCTACCTCTGGCCTCCATTTTTAATAAATACGGTGTATCTTTTCATTTATACGCTGACGACACCCAGATCTACTTTCCGTTAAAACATAATGACAAAAATGGTTTACAATCCCTGTTCAGCCTGTTTAAATGAACTTAAGCTTTGGCTATCAAGTAATTTTCTAAAATTAAATGAAAATAAAACTGAAATCATTTTATTTGGGCCCAGGGAAAACTGTGTTTTTGATGTTGACCAGCGGTCCACTTGCCCTTTATGAAACACAAGCGTGCTAGAAACCTGGGCTTTCTGTTTGATCATAACCTAAAATTTGATAAACAGATCAGTGCTGTTGTAAGATCTTGCTTTTTTCATCTTCAGCCAACTTTCTAAAGTGAAACCTTTTTTAACCAAGAGTAACCTTCAAACAGTGATCCATGCTTTTGTTACATCACGTTTAGACTATTGTAATTCTCTTTATGTTGGTGTCTCTCAGTCTTCCCTCTCCCGTCTACAGCTAGTGCAAAACGCAGCTGCTAGACTTCTCACTGGGACCCGTAAGTGCGAAGTCGATCACCCGGTTTTATCATCACTGCACTGGCTGCCTGTCAATTTTAGAATTGATTTTAAAATTCTCTTATTTGTCTATAAAGCTCTCAACAATTTGGCCCTCAGTATCTTACTGATCTACTTTGCCCCTACACTCCTTCTAGAAATCTGAGATCTAGCGATCAATGTTTACTCCTCGTGCCTAGATCTAGACGCAAAAAGCGAGGTGATCGTGCCTTCGCGACTGCGGGCCCTAAACTCTGGAACAGTCTACCTCTCCACATTAGATTAGCCTCATCTGTTTCCTCCTTCAAATCCTCTTTAAAGACATATTTATTTTCTTTGGCTTTTAATTCTACTTAATTTTGATGACTATTTCTTATCTATTGTTGTGTTTTCCTCTATTGTAGTTTTTTCCCGCTCTGTACGGCACTTTGGTCAGCCTTGGTTGTTTTTAAATGTGCCTTATAAATAAATATTGTATTGTATTGTATTGTTGGATCGACCTCTGTTGTCTTGTTTGACTGTTAGAGCATGCTGTAGACTCCAATACAAGAAAAAAAAATTATTAAACTTGGTTAAAGGTTTCCAGTTACCACAGGGTGCCCTTATAAGCCTTCAGTGCTTTGCTTTAAACTAAATTTACCATTTCCCAAAAGAATACCACTAATCATGTCGAACCTGAAGGGCAACAAAACCCTTAGATTCTGGTTTGAACTGAACTTTGACCAAAAACTGAGTCAGTGCATTTTGGCTTTGTAGGGCCGTGTACTCACCAGGGTTTGGCAGAGATTCTGCTGTTTTGTTGAGAAAAACCTGATGGATTCAGTTGAATGTTTCTTTAGAAAGAAACAGAGAGACTTGTCTCAACAGTTAAAAATGGCTACCACCCTGAGTGGAGCTTCCTGAGTACAGCTCAGGTTTTTAGTCAGTACCGTTTGTTGATACATTGTAGAACTAAATATTATCAGCTGTACTATTTTATTAAGCCAGACAGCAGTAAGGAGCCTACAGAAACAGGATGTGCAGGGGGCAAAGTGTGATGCTTTATGGCTACTTACGAAAGTTTGTAACAGATGCAAACACAACAAGGCAATAAAGGAAACATAAAAACTGAGACTCTGTCCTTTGGACAGTCCAAAGGGCATCTCACCTGGGCAAGTTAGACTTTGTCAAATCTTACTTTTTCTTCTATGTTAGCATCTGCTTTTGTATCTGTAGAGTGTAACAAATTCTTATATTAAGATGTTGGAGCATCAAAATAGGAAACAGGTCTCAGAAAAGTCAGTAAATTATCAGCAGTGCAGTCACAGTGGTTTGGTTTTTACCTCCATTTTGAAGTTCCGGCTAAATTACCACTTTGTTTTTATTGAAAATGAGGAAAATGACACGGCTATGACATCATATTTTTTATCTGGTAAAACAGATGTAAAACAGTCAGATTCTGGTTTGAACTAAACTTTGACCAAATACTGAGTCAGTGCATTTTGGCTTTGTAGGGCCGTGTACTCACCAGGGTTTGGCAGAGATTCTGCTGTTTTGTTGAGAAAAACCTGATGGTTTCAGTTAAAAGTTTCTTCAGAGAGAAACAGAGAGACTCGTCTCGACTGCAGCTCTGCTGAAACTCAGACAGACTCTGATTTGAGGAAATGTGAAGTTGCAGTTCTCCTCTTTCACTCTTGCTCCTCCTCTCTGTGCAGCTCTAGTGAGGGTTTATTGCCTCCTTGGTAAATACCTTGACACAGCTTTGGAACAACATGAGTTTTTCTCTTTTGATTCTTCTTTTTTATACAGTGGAAGTATACAGCAGCCAAAAAAACCCACAGGAATAAAAGACAAAATAATAAAAGAGATCAGCGCAAAATATTGTATCTTCTGATCAACAAGCTACAACTCTCCCTCCCTCCAGTCCCACTACAATCCTACAAACACTTGAATTGTTCTGTTCACTGTTTTGCCTGCCATGTTTTATTAATATGACAGATTTCTTACTGATCACATCACTGGGAAAAATAAGTAAAAACTGACTTGGAAAACTTTTGTCACTGGGCCACAAGTAGGCTTTTACTTAAGGTTTTAAAAGATTTAATGTTAAATGTTTCTTTCAAAGAACTCTTAAGTTAAATTCAAATGTCTAATTAATTGAAAGTGTTTATATTACAAAAATGTCCTCAGTTACAGAAAGTAGTAGACTTTAATTATTTTCCACCACTGGAAAATCTGCGTGTCTCAGAAAAAAGATTAATAATTAAAGCTGCAAGCAGCGTTGAGTGGGCCCTCACATGTGTAGCGTGTCAAGGTGTGAGGCGGACGCGTTGTAGAATTTGTCACGTGTGTTAACCATCATTTCCTGCATCTGCTTTGTGGCGCTGTATAGCACTTGGCGCTATGACTATATGTAGATGTGTTCGGGGCGGGACTGTTATTTAGCACATAAAGTTTGGTGCAGATGTCAGCATGTACACTGAATTTACAACAACGTCCTCTTTCATGGCGAATCATTAATTTTGCACGCCACACCACGGGAACGCGGTTGCACAAAAACTCAACGTTTGTACACATTTTAATCATCAGCGCATTTAGAGTAGACAGCGACAACCTCAAGTTGTCAGACTAATTCTGTAGGAGGAGTTGGTTAAAGTACGGAGCCTGTAAATCATCCAAAAATGAGCATAAAATTAAAAATAGCCGACTTCCTGTTGGGTTTAGGGCATTGCTCCAAGATGCTTTTTGTACAGGGGCGGCTGTGGCTGAGGAGGTAGAGCGGGTTGCCTGTTAATAGGAAGGACAGTGGTTCAATCCCCGGCTCCTCCAGGCTGCATGTCGAAGTGTCCTTGGGCAAGATTCTGAACCCTGAATTGCCTCTAGTGGCTGTTTTGCCCCTGTGTGAATGTTAGTTTCTGTTTGAGCACTTAGGCTCAGTGAATGAATGTGTGTGAATGGTGAATGCACATGTAGTGTAAGATGAGTGGTCGAAAAGAGCATTTACATTCAATTTCATTTACATAGCGCCAAATCACAACAACAGTTATCTCAAGGCACTTTTCATAAAGAGCAGGTCTAGACCGTACTCTGAAGTTATTTACAGAAGCCCAACAATTCCCACCAAGAGCAGCACTAGGCGACACAGGCAAGGAAAAACTTCCTTTGACCGGTTGAGAGACAGAGACTACACAGTAGCACACTGAGACAATAGAGAGTCTGAATTGTCATCGGAATTATTTTGACTGCAGGATGAATTGGTGGTACAAACAGTAAGTGAAGAGGTCAGTGGGGGCGAAGACGAGAAATCAATGTGTGTAATAATCCAAAAACTATGAATAGCAGTTAGTGACATGAGGCTGTAGAGGGTCGCACAGGATTTTCACACTTGTCTCATCCCGCTTCCACGAAAATAATCCCTGAAATGTTTGTTCTACTCAGTGTGATTGACAGGAGAGATGATCAGAGGGGCAGAGTTTTTACCACCATGGTTAAGAGCAGGACCAAAGTATGGGTAGAGTTTCTCAGTGAAGCGGCAGCCAGTAAAGGAGTAGATAAGAGCTGCAGCATCGTCATAAAAGGAGACCAGACCCTCCTCATAATCCACAAACACCCCCACCTTCTCAGGCTGAGACTTCAGAGAGAGACGGACTGGAAGGTTAGTACATGCTTTGTACTCATTTTTATTCCTCAACATTATCTTCCAGTAACCATTCTGAGGAGTCAGTGTGATTTTTCCCTTCCTGTTGATCGACTCTCTGGCCACTCCTAAATCCCAGTCAGTCTTCCCTTTAACCTGAACCTCGTAGTAAAATCTTCCTGAAGAGAAACTCTGCTTTGCTAAGACATGAACACAATAATCAAATCTCTCTGGATTGTTTGGGAGATTCTTCTTTACATCACCATGTTTAACTTGTTTTCCATCATCAGACAGGATGAGGTAGGGATGTGCTGTATCAGGATCGAGTGTCACATCCACTGCATACTGCTGGACCCTCTTCAGCTCAGGCAGCTTCTTCATCTGTTTACTGAGCGTCTCCTCCAGCTGATTCACAGCTCTCCTCACAGTCCCCTCATATGAAGGTGGACGGACGCTGACTTCTGTCCAGTCCTTGGTGGGTGGAGCAGCGTTCAGGGACGGGAAGCTTTGGAGGAGGTGGAGGTGGTCTTCAGAGCGTGAGAGCTGCTCCACCTCAGAGCTTCTCTTCTTCAGCTCAGAGATTTCCTGTTCCAGCTCTTTGATGAAGCCTTCAGCCTGTTTCTCTGTCTCTCTCTGCTTCTCTTTGATCGTGATCGATGAGCTCGGCCTGGCTTCTCTCAACAGACTCCTTCAGAGCGGTGAAGACCTGAACACCACCTGCTATCTCTCTGTCTGCATCTTCCTTACTGAGCTCCACTGAGCGTTTGATCTCCTGAATCTTCAGTCGTCTCTTCAGGATCATCTGCTGAGTTTCAGCCTCTGTCTTCCCCAGCTCGGCCTTCTTTCCATCATATTCTTCTTTCAGAGGAACAACATCATGTGTCTTGTGGTCTAAAACAGTGCAGAGCATGCAGACACACATCTGGTCGGTCTTACAGAACAGCTCCAGCAGTTTATCGTGCTCATTACACATCCTGCCTTCCAGGTTCTCCACAGGGTCGATCAGCTGATGTCTTTTCAGGCCTGCCATTGTCAGATGAGGCTCCAGGTGAGTCTCACAGTAGGAGACCAGACACACCAGGCAGGACTTCAGGGCCTTCAGTTTGGTTCCAGTGCAGACGTCACAGGGAACTTCTCCTGGTTTGGCAGCTTGTTGCTCTGAGCTGCTGCTGCTGGCTTTCTGTTGAGCTGACTGTCTGAACTGAGCAGCCATCTCAGAGATGAAAGTGTTGACCTGCAGCTCAGGTTTTGTGTTGAAAACCTCTTTACAGTTGAGATATGGGACATTAATATTCCAGTGTTCAGTGATGCAGGTTTTACAGAAGTTGTGTGACTCAGACACTGAGGACAAAAAGTGTGAAAAACAAAACGATAATAACATATCATTTGTTAAATAAAATCAAATGTGCAGTTGGTATTTCTATGAGATTAACAAGTTCAGATAAAAGTGGTAACATCAACATCTTCATTCCAAAAGATTTACTGGTGAAAAACGCCTTATTTTCTGCAGCTAAATACCATCAAAACCAAAATGACTATTTTTGGACCCCAACATATCCAAATCAAATACTGCCATCTACTGGTCATCTGTCACAACAAATCAAGCCTGTTGCAAGAAATTGTGGTGTCTTGTTTGATAGTAAAACATAACTTAACTCGTCCAGTCATGTTTTAATCAGCACAGACATATTGCTAAAATACATTTTAGGGATGCAGAAACTCTTGTTCATGCTTTTATTTCCACGCCTTCATCATTACAAACGTCTTTTCTCTTGAACCTTTTAACGACTGCAGAGTGTGCAGAACTGCTGCTGAATGGCTTTTAAGCAAAACTTAGAGCTGCGAGCTACGAACACCTGTTTTAGCCTCTTTACTTTGACTCGCTGTTTGGTTAGGGATAGATTTAAAATCTTATTGATTACTTTTAAGGCTCTCCATGGTTCCAGATAGTTTTTTGGATCTTTTAACTCCTTATAAGCCTTTAGTTTGAGATCTTTGGGCAGGGGTCTCCTGTCTCTTCTTGATTCTTTGCCTGAAAGCTAAAGGGGAAGGAGCGTCAGGGCCCTGAGGCTCTGGAACGACTGAGGAAATCAGGTAGTCAGAGTTCAAGACTTCTAAAAAGCACTTTTAGTGCCAAACGTGTCCAGATTTTATCTGAGCTGCCCATTTATTTGACACACTAATCTGATGTCTTAAGCTTTGCAGCGATAGTTTCATTGAAGCGTCTGAGGGAGTCGAGCACACGAAAAATCTCTGTGCAAAGACTTTTAGTGTCAGAGAGTGAGCTTCGACGAAGAGGAGGAAGAGGAGGCAGAGAGAGAGAGGATGATGATACAGAAAGCAGAGAATCAGACACATTAAATGTGCAGAAGAAAAGATGGAAGCTCCTCTGGGCTGCAGGAAACTGTAACAGCTTCTCTCCACAACCCCCACGGCCTCTGATGGAGCTCAGTTAAAAATAGCTACCGCCCTGAGTGGAACTTCCTGTCTGAGTAGAGGTCAGGTTTTGCGTTAATACCGAAAGCAAGTCAAAGGTTGTAAATTAGCTTAAACTGAAGCTAGCTGTCTAAGTGGAGTTCAGTCACTGTGGTTTGGTTTTTACATCTGTTTTTTTAGTTCCGGCAAATTTGCACAACTTTATTGAAAATGACACATTTCGATTGCATCATGTCCTTATTTTGTAGAACAAAAGTCAGATTCTGGTTTGAACTGAACTTTGACCAAATACTGAGTCAGTGCATTTTGGCTTTGTAGGGCCGTGTACTCACCAGGGTTTGGCAGAGATTCTGCTGTTTTGTTGAGAAAAACCTGATGGATTCAGTTGAAAGTTTCTTTAGAGAGAAACAGAGAGACTTGTCTCGACCGCAGCTCTGCTGAAACTCAGACAAACTTTCACTTTGATTTGAGGAAATGTGACATTGCAGCTCTCATCTGTCACTGTTGCTCCTCCTCTCAGTGTATTTCTTCTTTTGAGTTTTTACTGCAATCAGCATCCATGGAACCCTCAGATTTTATTCTCCCTCAGAGTTCATTCAAAAACATGTTTCCAGTCCAGTTGCCTTCAACTAAACAATTATCATTTTATTACCTTCAACAGTCTCCACTGTTACATTCAGCTGCCAGCTGGACACAGGTAACAAGGTTTCTGACCCAAACGCAGACACGGAGATGGAACTGGTAGAGTTTGTAATGTTTATTCGAAAACCAGGTGAAACTTACAGGGCAGGTAAAGCAAGATAGTCCACTAATCCAAAGATCAGTGTATAATCCACAAGGTAGCAGGAAACATGAGACTAAATACAAGACACACAAAGAGACTCCTGCAGCAAACAATTAACTGGCAAGGAATAAAAAACAGACAACCACTTAAATATACAGGTGAGGGAGAAACTAATTGCACAAAGGTGAAACCATTAAGACAAGGTTTAGCTTTTAGGCTGCGAAGTCTTTCACGAAGGTCACTTCTGACCGGACTTCTCTGTCAGTAGATGGGTGCACCAGGGTCCCTCTGTTTTCTGCAGCTCTCAGCTGATGGTACTGCTGGACATCTTCAGATAGTGAAGCGAAGTAAATATGAGTCTTTTATCTGCTGCAGTAAGTTTATTTGGCCGACCACTGCGTCTGTGATCCTCAACACTGCCTAGTTAGCTTGGACAGCACATCTGGAAACCCCTGTCTGCCTGGGAGAGACCTTGCTGATGCAGAATAACTACCTTGTGTCTTGTTGCTGTGCTCAGTCTTACCATGGTGTATGAAGTTTGACAGTAAACTAATAATACTAATAATAATACATTTTATTTAAGGCGCCTTTCTCGACACTCAAGGACACCGTACAGGGATGCAAAGACATTTAAAGGCAGCAAAACTAGAAAATAGAACATTAAAACAAGCTAAAAGCAAAAAATTTACAGCAAATGAGGTAGGCAGTACTAAACAGATGTGTTTTGAGTTGCGATTTAAAATGGGAGAATGAATCGATGTTTCTAAGTTGACCTAAGTTCCAGAGACGGGGGGCAGAGAGGCTGAATTCTCTGCTCCCCATTGTGGTGAGACGAGCAGGGGGAACAAACAGGTGAATAGAGGAAGAGGATCTAAGGGGGCGGGGTTGGAACCTACAGGAGATCAGACAAATATGGAGGGGCAAGGTTGTGGATGGTCTTGATTGTTAACAGAAGGACTTTGAATTTGATACGGGACAGGACCGGGAACCTGTGAAGCTGTTGGAGAACAGGAGTGATGTGTTGGCGGGAGGGTGTTCGAGTTATGATGCCGGCAGCTGAATTCTGGACCAGTTGAAGTTTATAAAGGTATTTGTGAGGGAGGCTGAAAAGGAGAGAGTTGCAGTAGTCCAAACGGTAAGTGACAAGACTGTGAACAAGAATGGCGGCAGTGTGGGGGGTAAGGGAGGGGCGGAGGCGATTGATGTTTCATAGATGGAATTGTCGGATTGTCAAGGATGACTCCCAGACTCTTAACCTGGGGGGAGGGTGAGACGGAGGAATTGTCAGTAGTAAGAGAAAAGCTGTCGGTTTTGGATAAAGTGGATTTAGTTCCAATGAGGAGGACCTCGGTTTTATCACTGTTTAATTTGAGGAAATTATTGGTAAACCAGGTTTTTATTTCCGAGATACAGTCAGTGAGGGAGGTGGGGGGTGGGAGAGGACGATGGTTTGGTCGAGAGGTAGAGCTGGGTGTCATCAGCATAACAGTGGAATTGAATATTAAATTTGCGGAAGATATTGCCCAGGGGAAGGAGATAAATGATGAAAAGTAAGGGCCCCAGGACAGAGCCCTGGGGGTGAGTGATGCCAATAGAAGATAACCTGTTGAGGAGAACAGAGTAACAGATGGTATCAAAGGCTGCACTCAGGTGGAGGAGGATGAGAATGGTAAGTGGTCCAGAATCAGCTGCCACAAGGAGGTCATCGGTGATTTTGATGTGAAGTGCTGTTTCAATGCTATGAAGTGGACGGAAGCCGGACTGGAACTGTTATACAGGTTATTGTGGGATAGATGAAGATGGAGTTGAGAAGTAACTATTTTTTCAAGAATTTTGGAAATGAATGGTAAATTGGATAAAGGACGGAAGTTATTGAAGTTAGAGGGGTCGACGCCAATTTTTTTCAAAATTGGGGTAATGGCAGCAGTTTTGAATGATGTAGGGACAGTTCCAGTGGTGAGAGAGGAATGGATGGTAGCAGAGATGAGGGGAACCAGGGAGGGAAGGCAGGCTTTAACAAGTTGTGTGGGAATGGGATTAAGTTGACAGGTGGATGGCTTGGATTTCCTGATGAGTTCTGTAATTTCTAAGGTAGTGGGGAGCTGGAAGGAGGAGAATGGACATATGAATGGACGTGTGAATGGGTGAGATTGAGCTGAGATACTCAATAAGGTTAGGAGAAGATCCAAGGTGCTGGTAGATGTTTTTAATTTTTTCAGTGAGAAATGACATGATAGAGTTGCAGAAGGATGTTGTGTACAGGTGAGGGGGGAGAAAGTCCTTGGGTTGGGTGATATTGTTAAGTAGGGAGAACAGAGACTTGGAGTTTCCTTTTTTTCAATAATTATACTGGAGTAGTAGGGTTTTGGTGTTAGCAACAGAGTCCTTATAACATAAGATGTGGTTATTGTACATTTCTTTGTGAATAGTGAGACCAGTTTTCCTGTACAGACGTTCAAGTTGCCGACCTTTGGCTTTCATGAGATGAAGATCGGGGATGAAGCAAGGGGCGGAGACGGAAAAGGAAACAGATCTGTTTTTTAGCAGAGCAAGGGAATTAAAAATGTTGTAGTGTGTCCAGTGTTGTATTGAGAAACCAGAGCATCAGGGGTGGATAAATTGTGAGCGTCAGAAAAACAGAAGGAGTGGATACTTGAAGTGAGAGTGGCTATAATGTTCTTTATATTCCGAAATGAAATAAGGCGTGATATTTTAGAAATGGAGAGACTGAGTTTCAATGTAAATGAGTCAGTTATAGGAAGTTCAACAGCTGTAAAGTCAGCAGATTAAATCCAGAGTATGTCCTTTGAAGTGTGTTGGGAAAGTAACATATTGTTGGCATCCAAAACTCTCTAAGCAGGAGGGTGAAGTCTTTAGTAAGAGGCAGACATTGTCCATGTGGATATTAAAATCACCCAGCAGTAAGATATTTGGTGAGAGGGAAGATCAGTAAGTGAGAAAAGTGGTAATATCAGCTGTACTCACCAGTGTTCAGCTGAGACTCTGCTGTGTTGTTAAGTCAGCTTAACTTTTCTTTTCACGAGAAACAGAGCCTCTTTCTGCTCTACAGGTGAGGTTATTTTGGCCTTCATGTTTGACCTAATTATGACATTCTTTTGAGACACGGTAAGGGGCGGTGCCAGAAGGTTGATTTGCACACCAAGATTTGGCCTAGCACCTGCTGAACAACTCCAAGTTTTTTTTATGAAAACAAAAATATGTGTTTTTCTGTAATATATTACAGAAAAACACAGATAAATGCATATTTAATTAATTTGTTTAACACCTTAATGAGAGTGTTGAGAAATAATTATATGTGAGCTCGGTGTGGCAGATTTCCATCTGTCCAAAAAAAGCTGCGTCCTCTACGTGTCTGAGTGCGACATCATAGCAGGAAACAGCTACAAGAGGAAACTGGTTCGCTACAGAAACGTGAGTTTAATGAGCGGCGGACAAAAGCAGTTTTGCTAAAAGCTCCTCTGTGCTGCTGTGTCTGATATGAACTCTGTCTGTCCTGGTTTAAAGGGCAGCAGTAGTTTCCAGGAGCTGGTGCTGGTGGAGAACACCAGACTCAGTGAGCAGTACTTCTCTGCAGGGTCAAAGCTCTGGCCCTGCTGCAGCACTTCTCCAGCAGCTCTGCAACGCGGCCCCTGCTGAGCTGGAGCCCATCGTAGGTCAGGCTTGACACAGTAAGGTCGACCAGAAGATCCTTAAAAGCTACACATCATGCCGAGATCCAAAGAAATTCAGGAACAATTGAGAAAGAAAGTAATTGAGATCTATCAGTCTGGAAAGGGTTATAAAGCCATTTCCAAAGCTTTGGGAATCCAGCAAACCACAGTGAGAGCCATTATCCACAAATGGCGAAGACATGGAACAGTGGTGAACCTTCCCAGGAGTGGCCGGCCATCCAAAATTACCCCAAGAGCGCAGCTGACGACTCATCCAAGAAGTCACAAAGACCCCACAACAACGTCCAAAGAACTGCAGGCCTCACTTGCCTCAGTTAAGGTCAGCGTTCATGCCTCCACCATCAGGAAAAGACTGGGCAAAAATGGCCTGCATGGCATTAACCAAAGAATTTTTGAAAATGGTTTCTACAGGTTTGCATCGTTTTATAGTTCTACATTATGCAGTTTATGCAAGTAAAAGTAAAAAGTTGCAAGTACAATGTCTGCACTGTTTGTTTATGATATGCAGAACTGCAGGAGAAGTGTTTTCTGTGAGCTAGCTCAGGGTGGTCCAGCACCATGCTTCTTCAGAAGTTGGTGTTACCAGTTTCTTACAACAGGGGACTTCGATGCTCTGCAGCTGACCAAAGATGATGTGGATGATCTTGAATATTCTTTACTCATAGAAAGGGTGAGTACATCTGCTATGAACAGCTGTGCAAAACCATTAAAGGCTTTTCTTAGTGTACAGTGTAGTGGCTATATGTCCTCGATTTAACTTAAACAAAAATCAAATAAAGTAAAACAAACTCAAAATCAAATGGCCACTGAGGCACCTAAGGAACGAATCTTACGCAGGGGAAAAATGAGTCCAATGTCCAGGCAAGCATAGCGTTTTGCGGTTTTATTTCCATTTAAGCAAACTTACAAACAAATGGCGTCTGCAGCCTCTCTTGCCCTGGTAAAAAACCATGACCTTTCCCGGTGCCTGCCTGTCCTACCTGTGCCTCCCCTATATGTAGATTCACCTGCAAAAAGGATGCCCAATACCTTCAAAACAAAAGCCCACCAAAAGTACTCTAAATTAATTAAATAAATATTCTACATTCACGTTAATAAAGTAATCAAATAATTATGCTGATTATTTAAGGATAAACAACAATGAAATAAAGTAATTTAATTATTAAATTACAAAACAAGAGATTAGCTCCAACACTCCGGCCCCTAATTGTGAAATGTGTAAACCCACAATTACTTTTCTTTCTGTAAAGGAGCTATTCTCTAACTATGCCCTAACTATAACACATGAAGTCTTCTGGTCTTCTTCCCATGGCTGTCTAGATAGAAACAAACAGAAGAAAAATAGAATAGAAGGAGAAAAAAGAGAGAATATATGTCCATGATCCTACACTGTGGCCTCCAAAAGCAAGCAAATCTTTGTTATAGGTCTCTCCAAGACACTGTTCTTAGTTTGGAGGCACACAGAGCTGAACCAATCCTTTGGAGTCTGACTTAGTACTCAGAACTCGGCCCATCATCCAGGATCCTCTTGGAGCCGTGGCAGTAGCAATGATGACGATATCCCCAGGAAAGAAGCTTCTTCTTGGTACAGCCCATTTTTGTCGTTCCTGCATTAGAAGTAAGTATTCGAACGTCCATCTTTTCCAAAAAAGCTCTGCCATATACTGTACTTGCTTCCATCTTCTTCTGATATACAGGTCACTCTGTGCAAAGAGTCCTGGTGGAAAGATGGGTTTTCCTTTTAGCAGAAGAATATGGTTTGGAGTGAGGGCCTCAAGGTCATTAGGGTCATCTGAGACCTTTGTAATGGGTCTGTCATTCAGTATTGCCTCTACCTCACAAAACAGCGTCTGCAGGCCTTCATCATCCAAGACCTGCTGTCCAAGAACTGAGGTGAGTATACTTCTTACTGAGCGGATTAAACGCTCCCAAACGCCGCCTTGATGTGAAGCTGTGGGTGTATTAAAGCTCCACTTAATCTCATCTTGAACCAAGGCACCCTGGATTTTTGCATTATTCAAAGCGGCAAGACTTCGCTTTAACTCTTTGTTTGCTCCAATGAAATTGGTGCCATTGTCAGACCTTAGACTGGACACTGGACCTCTTCTACAAATGAATCTCCTCAAAGCATTAATGCAGGAGTCCGTATCTAAAGACTGTGCCACTTCCAGGTGTATTGCCCGACTGGTCAAACAGGTAAAAAGCACTCCATACCTTTTTAGAAAGCTTCTTCCTCTTTTAACTTCTATGGGCCCAAAGTAATCAACTCCCACATCTGTGAAGGGAGCCTTGTCTGGCATAACCCTCTCTTCAGGTAAATCTGCCATCTTCTGCTCTCCAAGTTTTCCTCTATAGCGTCTACATGTTGTACATTCTGCGATTGTTTTCCTTGCAGCAGAGTTGGCATTGATTATCCAATATTTTTGTCGAAGTCTGTTCAACATGTGGTTTCTACCAGCGTGTCCTAGTTGTTGATGGATGTGACGTAAAATAAGCTGGGAAACATGCAGATCTTTGGAAAGAATAACGGGATGTTTAATTTCTGTTGGTAACGCAGACTTGTGTAAACGACCCCCGACTCTGAGAATGTCACCTTCCAATATAGGATCCAGCTTGTACAATGGACTGTCCCTGGGGACATTATCCAAGCCGCTCTTCAGGGTGGCAATTTCATTCTTAAACCTATGTTTCTGAACAAGACAAAGTATTGCCTTTTCTGCTTCGTCAAAATTATCTGGAGTTAAGGGTTTCCCTCCAAATGTGGCTTTGAAGCTCTGAAGTCTCTGTTCAACAAACCCTCTAGCTCCTGTTTCTCCGTTATTCTCAGTGGATTTAAGCTCTTTTCTTTTCTGGCTCAGGAGCAAAAGAACTCTTTTAAGGTTGAGGAACCAGGCTACAGATGTTATAAGCTTCCTCCAAGATGAGAAATAATTAATGAGGCGGTCTGTGGGATCTTCTGAGTGCTTCACAATAGCATTCACTGCTACTTCTCTTTTGACCTCAGGGTCATCAGCTGGAATCACAGCTAGATCTACGTCAGTGGTTGGCCACTCCTTCTCTGACAAAGAGAGGAACTCTGGACCTTTAATCCATTTCTGGTGTGTGAGAAATTCCTCTGCTCTCAATCCACGAGATGCTTCATCGGCAGGATTGATCTTGGAGCCCACATACTTCCACTGGTCAATGTCTGTGGCTTCTCTGATAACGGAAACTCTGTTTGCAACAAAGGTATGGAAGCGTCTAGTTTCATTGCAGATATATTTGAGGACAGTTGTGCTATCTGTCCAAAACACTGACTTCTCCAGCTGCCACTGCAACTCTTTCTGAAGCATTCTATCCATTCGGACAGCCAGAACTGCTGCTGTAAGCTCCAGCCGAGGAATGGTGATTTGCTTCAGGGTGTAACTCTGGTCTTTCCACAAGAAATGAAACATGTACATTATCACCAACTTTCAGTCTCAGGTAAGACACCGTACCATATCCAACCTGACTTGCATCTGAAAAATTATGAATTTGGGCTGTTACAGATGTTCCAAAGTCAGAAGGTTTAATGCAGCGATCCACCTTGAATCCACTCATTTTTTGGAGATCACTTAACCAATCAGACCATTGTTTAGAGAAGGAGGGGGATATTTGTTCATCCCACTTCAAGTTTCTTCTGCAGAGCTCCTGTAACATTAACTTTGCTGGCATGATGAAGGGGCCCAAAAAACCCAGTGGATCATACAGTGAGCTGACCACAGACAAAATGCCTCTCCTGGTATGTGGCCGTTCCTGTACTGAAGCCATAAAGCTAAACTTGTCAGATTCAACACACCATTGCAGTCCAAGCGCTCTTTCCAGAGGAAGCTGGTCCGTATCCAAGTCCAGTTCTTTCGTCTTTGTTGCTCTGATGTTACTTGGGATTGATGTCAACACAGAGTGGCTATTAGTCACCCATTTTTGGAGACTAAATCCGCCTTTGTCGCAGAGCGCAGTCAAGTCCTTTGCAATTTGAATTGCATCTCTTTCTGAGGCTGTGGATTTCAGGCAGTCGGTCCACGATAAAAATTATGACGAACTGTACTGATTACTTCATCTGAAAAATCCGACACATTGTCCTCTGCTGTTCTTCTCAAAGCATAATTTGCACAACTTGGGGATGATACAGCTCCAAACAAGTGTACTCTCATTCGATGTTCCACTGGTTCTTGGTCAGTATTGCCATTGGGCCACCAAAGAAAGCGAAGAAAGTTCACATGTTTATCAGGCACCTGTACCTGATGAAACATGGCATGGATGTCAGACATGACTGCAACAGGTTCTTTCCTGAACCGAATGAGGACACCAATAAGAGAGTTGGTGAGATCTGGACCCTGCAAGAGCTGGCAGTTTAATGATGTTCCTTTGTATGTAGCTCCACAGTCAAACACGACCCTCAACTTTCCTTTGGTGGGGTGATATACTCCGTGATGGGGATGTACCAAACCTTTCCATCATCTTGTTCCAGTTGGTTAATAGGTACCATTTCAGCATAGCCTTGAACCAACATATCACCCGATAAATGAGGTGTACTCTTCCTTAAACTTGTTGTTCCTCTCAAACTTCCTCTTAAGCCCTTGGAGGCGTTGTTCAGCAATACAGCGATTATTTGGTAAGGCAGGATCTTCTTCTCTGAAAGGTAAGTCAATGCAGTAATGCCCATTTTTCAGTTCTGCTGTAGTTCTCACAATCTCCATGAATTTAATGTCCTCTCTTGACATTTCAAATTGCTCCTCTGATGTTTTTTTCATTAAAATCATGATTATATTGTTTAATGAGCATTTCCTCCAGATGTTCCACAGAAATGCGATTGGTTGTAACAACAGAGCAACCAGTCTTTACTCTATTGCTGCCTCCACCTCGAAGTGGTCCATTAATTACCCAGCCAACTCTTGTTCGGACTGCATACGGTCCTTCTCCTTCACTGTTAATCAGTTCCCAGGGTTCCATCACTTTTGCTGCATCAGTTCCTATGAGCAAATCGACATTTGCATCCACATCATGAAGCTTTATGTTCTTCAGGTAAGACCATTTAGCAACATCCTCTTGTCGGTGGAATGTTTAACCTTGACACTGGCATAATCTTTTGTGTTAAAGCATTAGGTAACTCAATGAAATCATTAGTATCAATGCCAGACACTTCAAACCGGACAATACAGTAGTACTCACGATTTTCTTTTGACCCATTGTTCTCAGGAGAATATTTGCTGGCTTTCCTCTTAAGCCTAGTCTCCTTGCCAAATCAACAGTGCAGAAGGTACCTGAACTTCCAGGATCCAAAATGCGTAGGTCTGCACAACTGTATTACTCATCTGGCTTTTAACCTGAACTGCAACGATTGAGAAGACAGCATCATCCTCATCTCCAGCCCCTATATGACCACATGTCTGTTGTCCAGGTGACACACTCAGTGGAAGGCTCACGGACTCCTGTGCTTCTTTGAAAGATGCACTCTTTCCCTCAATGTGAAGGACTGATGGGTGCTTCTGGTGACACACACTACAATCCAAACGACTCCTACAGTCTTTGCTTGTGTGACCAACTTTTAAGCAACCAAAACAAATTCCATTTTCCTTTATGAAATTAATCTTGTCCCTGTGAATTTTCAACTTAAACCGTGAGCATTTATCCAGTGAGTGATTGTTTTGTTGGCAGAATAAACAGCATTTGATATTACTTTGGGCAGAAGAGGACTGGCTCTTATCGTCAATGTAATTTTTATTTCCTTCCTTCACTGAACTGACACTGGTTGCAAAAGTGCTTCCATTTCTCCTCTGCTTTGAATGACCAGCTTTGGAGGCTTTAATGTAGCTGGCAGGGTGACAATCCTGTATATTACCAAAAAGAGGGTCAGAGACAATTTTGACTTGTTTTTCAACAAAGGTCACAAGGTCACTGAACACAACCCTGCCTCCACTTTGCTCCTGTAGATCACATGCAACATTTCTCCATTTTTCCCTTAGTTTATAAGGCAGTTTCATCACAATGCTTCTGAGGTTTGATGGCATGTCCAACTCCTTCATATACATGATTTGCTGTGTTAAATTGGAACAACCTCGAAGAAACAGAGAAAATGATTGAAGTGCTTTCACATCCTCTGGCTTAATGAGGGGCCAGGTAAGAATTTTGTCCATGTAAGCGGAGGCGATTTTGTGCTCATTACCAAAATGTTCTGCAAGAAGAGATTTGGCTCTTTGGTATCCCTGCTGAGGAGGCAGGTGCTGACAACTTTTCACCAGGTCTCTTGGCTGACCCCTGGTGTACTGCTCCAAAAAGTTCAAGCAGTCACTCATATTATTGGTTTTTTCTTCCACGCAGTTTTCAAAAGCTCTGATAAAAGTTTGAAACTGAAGAGGGTCACCATCAAACACAGGAATATTTCTCATTGGCAAAGCAGATGCTAAATTTTGCTGAACCAACAATGCAGTGATGTCATTTTGTCGTTGCATAATGCTCACAATATCATTCTGGGTGTTATCATTGCATGCAGGGTTAAGATAGGAGTCCTGTCCTATTTGTAGAGCATCCTGAACAGTTTGTATCCTTTGTGCTTGGGTGTCTCTTGTTGCAGGTCGGGTGTCTGCTTGATTTATTTCCACTTTTTTAGGCCTGACAATCAGAGCCTGGGACTCAGGATGAGATTCACTGTGAATATTTTTTATGTCACTGTGTTGTGGGATGAAATGATCTGCGTAAGGATTCAAGCGGCCTGTTTTTTGACTGTTCCTTTCCAAATAGGAGTTCATTCCGTCCAGATCCTTTAGATCCACACTTTGAATTCATTTCCAGCACATGAAGTTTAGCATTCGCTGCAGCAAGATCAGTTTCCAGAGCCAACTGTTCCTTTTCCTTTCTTAATTCCTCTTCTTTGGCTTCTAACATGTGTTTCCTTTTTAATGCAGCCATGCGTTCCATAAGTGCTGCCTTATCAGCTTCTGCTTTTATCCTTGCAGATGAGGTTGAAGAGACTCTTGATACTTGAGAGTGCAATCTGAGGCTGTTCTCCTTTACAAATGAAATGTTAGATGCACTGTCCTCGGGATTAATCCCATCAGAAGTTACACTTTGGTTGTCAGGATGTTCGGTAACAATATCAGCTGAATGCACATAAGGGTGAGCAGCCTCAGACAACCAGATCTTTACTTCCTCAGTGAAATCACAGAACATGGTCATTTTTGTATGAAAATATTTATTTTGTCTTTGAACTTCACTCTCTGGTAAATTCAAACTCAAGAAGGATTTGTGCGTGTCATTAGCTTCCTCATAACACTTAATGCATTTTCCCAACTGGGTTTGCACAGAGTCCGCATTATCAGTGGATTCCATCAAGACACGGATTTGTTCCATGTACTTCTTAGCTTGCTTACATTTCAAAGACCTCTTTTCTTGGCACGCTTTTGCAAAAAATGCCAACCCTTTTCAGTAAACTTGACGCTCCGCTTTTCAGAGTGTGCAGACAAAGCGTCGCTCTTGACTTTTGATGTGCTTGATTGCTGCGACATCGTATCATTGTTCTCAAATCCCTTTAAGTCCGATCTAATTTCCAGTCACACAGTTCAGTTTATTTGCAGTAGCACGGACAAACATCATTTGTTGCATTAGGACGCTTCAATGCCATAGCTTTTTTATGAATGAAAGGCGTGATGTCTCCGTCGAGGTATTGCGCAATCACTACGCGCTTCCTCAAAATCCCTCGAAACTTTTAAACATCCAATATTCATCATCATGCAGTGAGACAATGACTTCTACACGCCAATAGCTAAGCCATTTTCCAATACAGCCTCCAGAGTAAATATTTTTCATTCACATACCGAGTGTTGAGCAGCTTTGTGATGTCCGTGGGCCACTGTCTCTCCAGGCAACGGCGTGGTTTTCCAGCAATATACTCCACTATCCTCTTTCCTTTGAGTGATCCAAGCTTCCACGAAGTCCATCGACATGAATGTCCAAGTTTAGGTAGGTTTTTTACTTATGTAGTGGCTATATGTCCTCGATTTAACTTAAACAAAAAATCAAATAAAGTAAAACAAACTCAAAATCAAATGGCCACTGAGGCACCTAAGGAGCGAATCTTACGCGGGGAAAAATGAGTCCAATGTCCAGGCAAGCATAGCGTTTTCGCGGTTTTATTTCCATTTAAGCAAACTTACAAACAAATGGCGTCTGCAGCCTCTCTTGCCCTGGTAAAAACCATGACCTTTCCGGTGCCTGCCTGTCCTACCTGTGCCTCCCCTATATGTAGATTCACCTGCAAAAGGATGCCCAATACCTTCAAAACAAAAGCCCACCAAAAGTACTCTAAATTAATTAAATAAATATTCTACATTCACGTTAATAAAGTAATCAAATAATTATGCTGATTATTTAAGGATAAACAACAATGAAATAAAGTAATTTAATTATTAAATTACAAAACAAGAGATTAGCTCCAACATACAGTATTTCATTGCAATACTGTTAATGCGTTTATTGTAATTTTAGGTGGAGGCAGCAACTGATCTGACACAATTCACAGATGAAATTGTGAGTTGTGGTTACACAGGTTTGCTGAAGTTGGACCGAAAGGACAGTATCATAAGGTCTGTACTTATTTTCCAGAGAAATTTTTATATCATTAATTTTGATGCACAGTGCATCAGTAGCCACTTAACAGCAACAACATAGTGTTATTACTGTTTTTAGAAATGCAGCATTTGAACTTTGAACTTTGAAATATACATTTGTACAGCCTTGTCTTAGTCTTAATTTAGTTGTGTGGAAAATAGGATATTTCCCTTTTATTTATGAGTCTTCCACAAAATTTGTTCCCTGTTCTCAATAGAGCCATTGTTCTGCATGCTACAATGCGCCTGACTCCCATGCTTCAGCAAATTAGAAATGGGATGAAGGTCTACAACCTTCTGGATGTGATTGGGATGCATCAAACCCTCTGCTCAAACCTGTTTGTCCCCAAAGAGGACGATGACAGAGTAAGGATGCTGGACATTAAATCATCCTGATTTGCTTTACTGCTATGACTTGATGATCTTAAAAACCCTACAGGATGTAGTAGTAGAGCTGTATCTCTTTATGATTGATACCATTATCTTGACTTTCTGTTATTGCTTTGTTAAACCTCTTTTGGTTTTGGAAGAATACAAAGTCATATGTAAAATGGACTGTGGTCTTTCTGTGTTGCTATCTGTGTAGTCAACCCTCCTTTTTTTCCCCCCTTTTTCCCCACCACCCCAGCCAGATGCTGATTACATAATGAGTATCCTAGTGCCTGAGCTGAGTGAGAAGGGAAGTCCAAGGCAAGCAAGAGAAAATGCCATCATCAACTTCCTCCAGGACTTTCTACAAGACCTGGAAATCACAGGTTTGACATAACCTGCCTTTATCACATGTTGAAGTACTATACAAATTTGCCATGCAAACAGCTGTTACCTAAAATGAGTTGAGCAGAATGTGATTCCATGTACATGACCTACATTTGGTTCTGAGTTTTTGATTAGGGAGCTGAATATTAGCACTCCACCAAAAAGGACCATCAATAGATTTCCTTTTAGAAACATTAATGTTGTGGTTAATGGCGGGAGGCAATGCTTATGGAAAAATATTCCAGGTTTTGAAATTCACTAGAGACTTTCTGGACTTTGCCCTCCACAGCCCAAAGACATAAGTCATAGATCACAATACATGTTTCTTAAGAAAAGAAAAGACATTTCCACCAGAAATTCCCAGAATGTAGGATTATGGTTTAAGCTTAATGTGTCCCCTTAAATGTTGAATGGAAACAAATGCCTATAGTGACAACATAGTATATTACAAATGTAATCAAAAGATTTCATACTGTTTATCTGGTAGTCTTTTGGATAACATTATTCTAGGACTATTCCTATCTTTATTTCAGTGTATGTTAAATAGAAATTAATGCAGTAAGGTTAGTTGAAATAGGCCTTTGTTATAAATCGTGTAGATTGGTAAATAGGGATGGCTTCTTGCAGTGGATTTTTACACCATTGTAAGTAACTACTCTGATTTGTTTTTATCATGCAGGTAAGAATGAAGACCTGCAGATGTGTGAGTCTCTGACCCAAGAGGAGCTGCTAAGTCAGGAAGGGCATTGGAATCAACAAACACATGTGAGCCTGTCTGTCCCGACAGTGATGCAGTGGTTAACAGGACAAAGGCACAAGCCCCTTCTCCCATCAGAGAGGGCAGATTTTAAAATAAATCTAGGATTTGAACACCACTGTAATGAAAAAATGCCTGGTCACCACATTTGTTTCCCACTTGTAAGTGCCTGGACGAATACAATAACTATTCCTGTTGAACATATGAAAACATACAAGGAGTTCAGAGATATAATGACAGTAGCAATCAGAATGGGTAGAGACTTTGGGCGAGTGTAGAGGTCATGTTTTGTGACCACTGATGTTTACTTCCCCAAGTCAGGTAGTATTGTGAATTTTTTTTGGGCATTTCTAATGACATTTTTGTTGAATCTGTTAAGTGAGCTTTTTATTATCCTGTGAGAGCTTTAACAAAAAAAGACAGCTAGCACAAGTCAAACCATAAAAATAGCTCAACATTAGTGTTTGGTTCTCCCATTGCATTGTTTTTTTAAATTTGGGACCACTAACAATTTATTTGAAAAAAGGTAATTTAAGAACTCTGTATTTGCATTTTTACAGAGCACTGACAAATGTACGTGTAATGTAAAACCTTGAAATGTGATGCTGTTCCTCAATTCAGCGTTACTATTGAAAAGTTGAAATTGTTCAGTCTTCCATATACACATTAGTTTCAACACGTGTATGGCAAATTCATGTCGTTCAAGTGGAATCAACTTTGTGGGGGTTTACATTTACTAAATCATGAACAGAAATTGACTCCAAAAACTTGGTTGTCAACAATAAATGGATATATTGCCTGTGGCCTTTCATCATTTTTCATTGTGCATATTAACTGAAGTGTTTTACTTGAGTGTCTACAGCATTATACTGTAAAGGGGAACTGATGTGTTTTCCACTGGAAAATGCATTTCACTGAAGATTAAAGTGTTCAAATCCACAGCTTTATTTTAAATTCTTCATTACCAAGATATCAAACATGGCATGTTTAGTTTGAACTGTCTAATGGTATTTAAGACGCCAGTTTAAAATATCTGCATACAGATTTAAAAGTTTAGCCAATAAACTGTTGAAAGTTGTGGGAGGTTCATTTTGTTTAAAACAAGTAACAGCAGAATAAAACAATGGATATCTTTACCACTACAGAGTTCTTCATATACTGCATAGTAAAACATCCTAAACCATCTGCACAAATACCTATTCATGCAAGCAATTACAATTTCATTTGTAAGAATCAGATAAAACATTTTTCAAATAAAAGACTGAACATTCATATTGCAGACTGCATGTTATCCTGCCAAGTTTGAGTGAAATGTTACATAGTCAAGCCCAGCCTTGTAAATGTCTTTTCCATTGTCCTGGGAGGGAGTGATAGGATCGATGGCTGCCCTCAGTCCAGCCATAGCCTGTGGCCCCAGAGGGCACTGGATCGGTGGTAGAACTACTCCACCAGCAGCAGCAACATCTTCTGTGACAGGGTTGAAATCCAAGAAGTTATCATGCAAATCCTATAAATAACATGTCATTTTGTTATACTTCGCGATTGCCTTTTGTGCACTTCAGACATTTGATCTTCAAAGAACTAATTTTAAATTTGTTAATGGTAGCTTGGATTCAACATTTTTTAGATCTACCTCTAGATTTTCTGGAGCAGCCACAGGATACTGGAGCAATCCAATGGTCCAAAGTTGATTGGGAGTCAGGTTTTGTTCCGTTCGCAGAGGATGGTTATCCCAACCGGCTGTAAAAGTGTCAAGATCCATTTGGAGGCGTGGTACAAATATGTACTGGGCACAGAATAACTGAAGGCTGTTGGAGGGATCAAGCAGGCACTCCTCTTCAAGACTATGAAGTAGTTCATAATATACCCTTGTTACTGCCATCCACACATCACGCCATAAGCGCTCCACCCTTTGAGATCAAAAATACAAAAAAGTATGTTAGAATCAAAGCCAGGTGTTCACTGCCATCCATTTCCTAGGTAACCAAAGGCTGAGATAATATATAATTTGTTTCATTACAGATAGACTTTGTGAAAACTGTTGCATGTATTGTAACGTAATAGCTTGCATCTCCCTCTGTTTCTCTGCAAAATGTTGAAGGGGTGGCCAAATATACCCAGGCTGGCCATTTATTTACCTGGATGGCCCGCCCAAGTCCATGTGTGGGAAATATTTACTCAGGTTAACTTAGGTAAGCATGGTGTCTTGATTTGAACAAATATCCAAGACTCCCAACACAGTCGTGAACAATAACCCAATTCGGTCGGACACAGTGCATCTCTGTAGACCTAAGAAGGATTAATGCTTCCTGTGAGGATGTATCCTTAAGATTTGGTGTGGTCCTACACATTGCTGTTGCCAGTCTCCCTGGCTGGGCATCATTAAGAATGACAAATCATTTTTTATGACATAATTTCAGGTGAAGACCATTTACAAGGACAGCGATGTTGGTGTTATGGTCTTTGCAGTGCAATTCTTTAAAGGACCCCTCCAGTGTATTTTGACATTTCTATGATATTTCATATTTTTCTGAGTCATTTCCTTACAATGTTGATCACCCACATAGTTCGCCAAATATTTTTTGACAAATAGCTTAATTTTGTGATCAAAGTTGAAAAAGTTGCTTAGTTGTTAAAACGGGGTGGTGACGTATGACTTTAGTAAATTCCATAAGTCATACGTCATTCTCCAAGCTTGCATGAAGCGCACTCTCATGCCTCCGTAAAAACTGTCAGGCCTCATTCAGAGCATCAAACCGTTAAACATCGTTGTGAACTAACCAAATTATCGTGTCCTTCACAAAAACGCGTCGCACTTTCACCTGCCACCGTCTTGTATACAGTCTGTAACATGCATTTTACCGACGGCCGTTTTACCAATGCATCGGCGGAGACACCCCACCTCAGCGGTAAAGTAAGTGCACCATAAAATGTAGCGGGAGTTATCGTGTGCAGCGCGTGACAGGACCATCGACTGTATGATTGATAACAGCTGATACGCGCACATTAGTTTCTATCATAACAGCTGCTCCTGCCAGACAGTAAAGTGGACTAAACTTTACAGTGTAGTGATGTTAACGCAGCATATCGTTAGTGAACACTCCAGCCGTCAGTTTTTGGTTGTCATGGTAATGTTACGTCCGACTTTTAACCACACCCCCGTTCTCTGTTTGAGAAAGAACGGTCGCCAAAAACGGCCGTTAAAACTGGCTGGAGGGGGACTTTAATGCTTTGAGCATCAAAAAATAAAATCACATTCACCTCCATTGTATTTTGTGAGAACAAAAGTGTTAGTGACAGATGGAAATTTCAATAACTAAAAACACTGATGTGCGGAAAAACTGCTTTTTTCTGATTTGGGTTGGGGTTACCTAAAAGAAACATAACTTTGATACTTACCTTTGATTATGCACACTTTTTCCCCGATATGTAGCTTGCTCTGCCACAGCCACGAACAGTGAACATGCATTGAGCAATGCCGACATTTTCGACCCCTTGGTCTCCTCTAACTCTAAATAATCACATAAGAAACAGAGACAAAGTCTAATGTTTTCAGTCAATGAATTTTGATAAAAAGACAATCATGCTCTTGCTGTTTTCTTATCTTAATGGAAAGCCAAACTTTTCAACTGAGCTCATGAAGAAGCCAAGTGCTGTTGATGCCTTGTTATTATTTGCAGAACCCAGGTACATTATCTGGAGCATAGTAACAAAATACTTATGTGAATGTGCCATACTAAATAGAGTATAGTAACACTAGATTCAGCTACACTGCTTTGTTTTGAAAAAGTGTCAAATGTTTACCTTTCGTGAATAACCATCAATCCCAGCAAAGATCACAATACCATATCTGAAAGGAAAAATACATTTTCAAAAAGTGTATCACCTCTGAAAATTATAATAGCTCTACAATGTGAACACAAATGGTGGTGAATTCAGATTTTATTTACCATGAACCAATGTAACATTTAGAATCTTTTCACTACAGAATTGCATGTTTCTTTTCTTACTGTGCAGTTATACTATTAAAAAAAGTTCATGATTCTGCTTTAACCAAATTACAATAAAAAATAAGGTATTCAAAAAGGTTTAATCAGCAGAGATGGGAAGCATCCTTAGGTATAGGTCTGAAGGCCCAAAAAGGACTACACAGTCACTGGAGGAAAAACTGGAAAGACCTTAAAGAAAAACTGTCAGTATTCAAGATCATGTTCTAAGAGTGAACATCTTTATTTCATGTAACAGTGATGTACACATAGCTATGTATCATTATGTGTAGCAACAGCAGACTTGTGTAGACTGTATGTCATCCTCATCCTGTTTTTTTTTGTTGCATTTACTGCCTAATGCTAAAGAACCATACTAAAATAATCAAGCCTTCTTGAGGAATGTTTTTAATTTATAGCATGCAAACTGATCCACAGTGTGGAATGGATTAAGAGTCACTAAGCACCAATCATTAAATAGCTACCCATTGCAGCTTCATTAATCAACTGTATTAAAAAGTTTTTGTTGAAATGTGAAAATGAAATCCAGCAATCTATAGACTCTGTTGTAATAGCGTACAAAATCTACCCACATCCTTCAAACATGAATAGAACTTGTAAAAGCTCAATGAAGTACGGAAGCGCATTGCATTCACCTAAGAAAAAAAAATTAGACATCAAAGACGTCAGAATTACGAGATCAGGATCTCGTAATTACTAGATAATGGTAATCTAATATCCTATATTCACAGATTTGAGCTTCCGGGATCAATAACTCGTAAGCACGTGTTTAAAACACAAACGACGCCTCTTTATTATCATAGTTAAGTAGACAACAAGCTACAAGTACATTTTCATCTAAATGAGTCTTCCTAGGAGTGGGACAAATGACGTTGGTCTTTATGTGCAGGCGGCTGTGGGACGAGCTCGAAGGGACCTTCTACAAAGTGCACACCAAAACACATTCTGCAGAGATATTCAATAACTTCACACTAAATCATCTTACAGATTAATGGTATACTGCTGGTTATACTACAACACTTAGTTTGGAGGAAACAAAGACTTTTACATACCTAATATAAAGGTATGCCTATTTTTAATATTCAATAACTACATTGTTAAAGGCTGTAGTGTCTCAAATATCACCCCAGGTATCAGTGATCTTAACATAGTTTGTAGAAATATTGTTTTGCAAAATTTTGTAAATTATTTTTGTAATTATGGGATTAGGTGTCTATTTTTTTCCCTTTGGTGAATGCAATGCGCTTCCGTAATTAAGAGACTCACTCTGCAAACTACTTCAACAAACATTTACGAATATAAATATATAAACATATTATAACAATATTCTTGTGAAACATAACACACACACCTGATAAGTTTGTGGTTTGTGTCCACATGGACCAGTGAGTGGGGACCCTTGACAGAATATGTTCTTCTAGCAACACAGCCTAGATGTGCCATTCTCTCCAAGATTCCTGCAGAATCCACCCTGTGCATGGATGCTGAAACCTGGTCCCATCTGACACGGTGTCCCATCGCTTGCAGTTCACCCTTCATCATTCTATAGCCTATGTGTGGCATCCTCAATTTAACTGAGCGCACAAGATTGTCCAGCTCCACATCTGTGAGATTGCTGTATGATCCCGTAACTGACAGTCCATACTCACGCATCCGCCGATACACTGTCCTTTTGCAGACACCCAGGAGCTTAGCTACACAGGGGATGGGCAACTGCATGTCGATTAGGGTTTGAAGACATTCTTTAGAAATTACAAGTTTTGGCTGTCCCCTTCCACCACCCAGAACCTCTGCATAGGGAGCAGCTGGATAAATCTCCTCTTGTAAACGAAGAAGTCTTAATAAGTCAGATAAAGCACGAACAACATCTTGAGGTAGTTCTACTACACTGGCAAAAGAGCGTACAAGTCCCACTTCATGACTTAAAACAAAGTGTAAATTATCCAAATCCACAGGCTGACGTCGCAGAACTTCCTGAAGCCCTCTCAGCATTCTCTCCATGAACTGCCTCACAATCGAAGGTTCCTGCAATTAACATAAAAAACACTAATGTGATGACACATTTTTAAGTGCTCATGTTGTCATGAGCAACAAGCTACTCTACCTTAGATCTGCCATTCAGCCACAGAAATATTGAATTGGCGCACATTTCATTAAATATTAATTACATTTAAATCAAATAATTTAAGGTCAGAAACCCTTCTTCCCAGATATGAGCAAATGCAAAACTTTAATTTTAATTTCACATTGTTATAGAGAGCTAAGCAGAAATCAGTGCAATTCCTGAGATAACAAAAAGCCATATAAAACCTATTAGGCAAACAAATTTACATTATTTACTTGCCGTCATCTGTTGGGGTCGCGAATCTGCCATCTCTCAACTTCAGCAACACCTCCCTCGACCTGAAGCAATATTCTGGGTGTGTGCTTGTCGATTCTGGTGCTCATGTGACTGCACTGGATTCTGCTGTGCCGGGGTGTGATGCTGCTGAATATTTTGCGTTAGCACGTTTATGAGGCCTTGTGCAGCAGCAATAAAACTGGCCTCTAACTCCTAAAGAAAAAGAAAGGAGACATCACAGGGCTGGAGACTTAACGCTAACTAACCACAGGTTAGCTAGCCAACACCTCTTACCTTAGCATTTGTTTCAGTGGACCGCTGCGGAACCAGCACAACAGCCGTTCAAAGTTAACTTTAACCCGGCTAGGTTCTTTGTGAAAAACACAACGGCCAAACATAACAGGACTGGAGACAAAACATTAGCTACCATTTTTAAGGTTCACATTTAACATTCTGCCTTATCTGCCGGCAGGTAAACTGAGAAAAGCAGTAATATGGAGCTGGTAGTCACAGGTCAGTAACATTAGCTGCTCGGCCTCCCCCATGACCGCGCTGGAAACAGTCCAAAAGTATCTCTTTTTTTACCTTCACTAAAAGCACATTCGCGGCCCAAAGAGTTAACGTTAAGTTACTTAACGTTACTACCTGCGTCGAAGCCAAACTAGTGGCTCGCTCCCCGGTGTGTGTGTGTGTGTGTGGCGCGCGCGGTTGGGGATGTCAGTAACGTTAGCTTAACTTACACAGTGGAAGCCCTTTTGTGTATCATGTCAAAGCTAACGTTACAGGCTACGTTACTATTAGCCGCTGTTGTGATGTGATCTTGGCGGCATATTTACCGACAGTGACCTAAATTAGTTTATTTTTCTGCCAAACCGGACTTTTAGCCCGGTGCATATGATGCTTGGCGGGTGTTTCTTTCTGACCCTGCATTAACCACAGGTTAATTTAGCCAACACGGCTAAGGTTAGTAACTTACATGTTCCAGCCAACGTCTAAAGTAAAAAGCAGCATAACGGCCGTTTAAAGTTAACCAAACCGGACAGGTTGAAAACAGACAGAAAAAACAGACCTACTTGCGGTTTGGAAGTTCCCGGTGAACTGGACATTTTCGTAAAGCCACCATGCCAGAGGCTTCAGCGCTGACGGCGGGTCCCGGAAAAGTGACGTACTTCTTCAGTATGCCGATATGCAACTTATATGCAAACTACGCTCTACTTACCCCTCCCCTCAAACCCCTCCTCTCCACGCCAAAACAGTGACAGAAAGTTGAAACTGAAAATCAGTGACACTGGAAAAAAACTGACGTTGTAAAAAAAATCTGTCGCTGAAAAAGAAAAAATCTGAGGATTGTCATTGAAAAATACAAATAAATCCCAATAAAATGAAATAATAAGATTGTAAGATTTTAATTATTTTATTTTTTCAGTGCCAATACTTGTTTCAATGCCAATACAACTGTTTTCAATAACATTTTTTCAATGCCAATGTTTCCTTTTTCAGTTCTGCTGTTATTTTCAATGCCAATTTTTATTTTTGATGCCAAATTTTAAGCCATTCTGGCTCCATAAATATCCAACTTAAAACGGAAAATTAACATCTGGACTGCTGCAGAACAGAGCAGCATAATCCCCGCCTGCGCGAGCTCTGCTCTGCTCTGTTCTCTACTGTAGCCTATGCAGTTTTAAGCCACTTCCGTATCGGCTTCACTTTTCAGACCCGGAGATTGCCGGTTGGGCTCTCCCCTCCTTCCACAATTTCAATGGCAGCAGTTATTTAAAATCACTGAGAAAAAGAAATTGAGAGCTTTTACTCTGAAAACCTCTGAAAAACATTCAAAAGAGTCTGTGGCTTGCTTAATGCACCTCAGGAAATGTGAGATGAAATTCCCCCGAATGAGAAGCGCTGGAATTTTCCCTGCCTGGAAATTCTGGGGAAATGAAAGCGTCCATAGATTGATAAATGTCGGTCAGTCGCCAGGAGCATATGAAACAGTCTCTTTATACTTAATATGTTGAAGAGTGGGAAAATATATGTTTGCATAAGGGGGTACTGAACACACATCCCTCTGACTGGAAGGGGCAGTGCTTGGCTGAACCATTGCTGCCCAATGAACAAAACCAACAGGAGAGTGAAGAAGATGACAACTGTTTGGGAGAACTGTGGTTGTGTTGAAGTTACTCACAAATTTACAAGTTAGTTACTTGCTTCTGTAATAACATTATTCTGTCAAAAAATGCTGCCTTTAATTTAAGTATATTTAAGTGTGTGGAAGTATAAACATTTATTAATATTGTAAGGTATAGATCCTTTATGCACATAAAATTAAGGATTGATGTGAAGATCGTTTGTCTGAGGTAAGAAGACATTTGAATAATAAATAAATGAATGCCATTTTGGCATGTCACCTCAAAATGTCTGCTGTGAAAAAGCATGTCAATTTTATTGACATAAAATTATTTGCATCTATTTTAATCATTGAAAATAGTTTCACTGTTGATCAGACCAAACAATTTGAAGATGTCATCATTGTCATTTCAGTATTTATAATGGGTTTTACTCAATTTTCTTACATTTTATTAACAACATGTTAAGGTGATTCATGTAGACAATAATTAGCATATCAATTAAAAATCAAATAATAGTTTGTTACGGACTTATATTTGTCATCTGTGAAGAACCTTTAGCTATTTTTTTTAAAATAGGTGATTATTGCTTAATGTGGACTAATTTCCCACGTGTGTGTGTGTGTGTGTCTTCTAGCATCCAATGACCAACTCAGCTTTCATCTTGAAGCTTTCCCTGTCTGAATTGACAAAGCAACTGCAGGAAGGCTTGCTGAGCCCTGAGGATGTTTTTTACTCTTACATGGAAAAGGTTCAAAACCCAACATAACACGGCTTGTTTCTCACACACAAACATGGAAATTGATGATCTATTTGAATATTCACCAACTGATCTGTGACCTTTTTAGCACTGCAGTTGTTGACAGCCACTCATGGCTCAATGCCTTGTTGCTTCATATGGTTTTATTTATTTGTTGAAGAGACATTGCCGTTATACATCTCAGTGCTCCAAGTTTCCATTTTAAATTAATCATTATCTCTACAGGGATCTGAAGTAGAGTCAGCCACTTGCTAATCTACTCAATTCTTGTTTGACATCATGATAGGAAAATATAGAGATGTTAGTGGTACAATACACATATTGCACAATTACACTACACGATCTTTCATTCAAGGCTTTTGTGCCCAAAGTAGATTTCATCCACTATTACCAAGTAAATATCGACCTACTTGCTAGTTGTTATCTATTAGATTAATGTTTAACAAAACCCGTCCTTTGGGGAAAAGGCATAAGCATGAACCTGTTTTCTTTTCTTTTCCAACAGACTCTGGATGTAAACAAAAAGCTGAACTGCTGCACAGAGATCTTGTTGGAGAGCTTTGACCAGCTGAAAACGGTTTCCTCCAACAAGGAAGGTCTCTTGTATGGAGTTCCAGTTAGCATCAAAGAAAACATTGCATACAAGGTATTTCATCGTTACCGGATGGCAATTACTCTGACAGGGTTTCCAAATATGTATGCACACAAACACTATGGCATTGTATAACTTGTCTTATGTAAGACTGCTGTCTTTGTCTGTTTTCGTTTTACAACACTAGGATCATGACTGTTCTTGCGGTGTAGTCATTAATTTGGATCAGCCTGCCCAGCAGGACAGCGTGCTTGTTGAAGTTCTGAAGAGACAGGGAGCTATTCCCTTTGTGAAAACCAACTTGCCTCAAGCTCTATTAAAGTAACTCGTTTTTCATTCCCAAAAAAGTTCCCAAAAGTTATCACAAAGTGAAGCTGACTCAAACTGCAACACAAAGGATAGTGTATGGTTTTTACATGTGCAAAGGCTGTGATGCTCGTTGCTTACCTGTTGTAACATAGAGGTTTTAAATATTGAGAAGTGCACTAACTTACGCTAATAACTGTCTAACAGTATTCCAAGCAACTAGTTCCATTTGCAGTGTCCATTGCAAGCTCAGCAACACTCAATTGGTTCAATAAATCCACTTCGGAAACGTTGTTGAGATGAAAGATGAAAATCTCCAGTTTTATTCCTTGATTTCCGATTTACAAAGGATGATGTGAGCCGCTTAATACACTTGTTCTAATTAGCTACAGGTTAGCAGTTAGCAGTTAGCAGGTAAGAAAACCGTTCGCTTCCACAGCTCTCAATATCTGTCACATAAGGAGAATCAACGTAATGCAGGCAGGGTAGGCCTGTTCTTAAAGGAACACTCCGACTTTTTGGGACTTTAGCCTATTCACCTTATCCCCCAGAGTTAGATAAGTCCATACATACCTTTTTCATCTCCGTGCGTGCTATAAGTCTGTTTGACGCACCCACCGCGAGCCTAGTTAGCACAAAGACTGGATGTACATGGTTGCAGTTAGCCTACTAATCCAAATAAGTGAAAAAATAACGCAAACATTTTCCTATTTCCAGGTTGTGATTTGTATAGTCATAGAGTGTACAAAAAACAAAGTCATATGAGATACAGACATATTTTAATCGTATAAATACTGGGAACTATATTCTCTGAAGGCGAAGCACTGCTACTTGGGCGGAGTGAGAACCGCAGCACCTGAGGCGCGCCGTTGTTTCTTCTGTCAACAAAACAAACGTGACTAACTAGCTAGTAGCGGACGTGAATGGCGATCATGGCTGATTTTGAGGAAATGTCAGATGATTTTTACTTTGTATCAAACCAAGATCCTGAACCATATCGGTTTGCTAATGGCACTGTTACAGTAACGTTAGGCTAAACATCTAAAAGATAACGGAACACTTACGCAGCCGCAGCACTTTGTCCTGTAAGTGATTTCGATGGGATGGCCGTGTCCTTCAGCACACGTTTCATGGTTCTTGTGGCAAATTCCATTTTTTTCAATATAGTAGATGCGTCATTGAAATGTACAGAGCAAACATAATGTCCCTTGATACTCTCCTTAGGTGTGTTTGGATCAATATTCAGAGCAATTAGCCATTTCTTCATCCGGTCAGCGTTTCTAGTTGGGATTCTGTGAAACATGGTATTACCTGGTCTCCCCTGTTTATTGTCGCAGCTCTTTACACTGCAGCGAAAACCCATGATTGTAAAACAAGCTTTTACTATTTATAATTTGCTGACTCTGTAGCTAACCCAAACTCGAACGAACTTTCCGCTCCTCCTCACCAGCGGCGTCTCAGGTTCTGCGGTTCTCACTCCGCTTAAGTAGCAGTGCTTAGCCTTCAGAGAATATAGTTCCCAGTATTTATCACGATTAAAATATGTCTGTATCTCATATGACTTTGTTTTTTGTACACTCTATGACTATACAAATCACAACCTGGAAATAGGAAAATGTTTGCGTTATTTTTCACTTATTTGGATTAGTAGGCTAACTGCAACCATGTACATCCAGTCTTTGTGCTAACTAGGCTCGCGGTGGAGTGCGTCAAACAGACTTATAGCACACGGAGATGAAAAAGGTATGTATGGACTTATCTAACTCTGGGGGATAAGGTGAATAGGCTAAAGTCCCAAAAAGTCGGAGTGTTCCTTTAAAGAGGCAGTACTCTATTTTTATCAACTCCTGCCAACATATGAACTTTAGTATGCTTTTAACCCTTTAAGTATTATTTAGCATTTTTAACCATTACATGAACTTCTAAATGAAATTATTTACCTGTTAAACATTGATTATTACTCATATTACTATGAATTGTACTTTGGCCTCTACACCTGTGTTTTTCTTTTATTGCCTCATATCCAGTTATGACTGCAGTAACCCCATCTATGGGCAGACCGTAAACCCCCACAACCTCCAGAAGACCACCGGAGGTTCAACCCGGTGGGGAGAGCTCATCGGGGAGGAGGCTCGATGCTTGGTTTCGGCAGTGATATAGGTGGTAGCATCCGTATTCCTGCCTCATTCTGTGGGATCTGTGGCTTTAAGCCAACGTCAGATCGTCTAAGGTGAGTTCTTCTGCTTTGATCAGTTTTATGGATAATCATTGTACAATCACAGCACTACACAGTCCTTCCAGAAAAATGCGGAGTTTTTTTGTGATTGTTGCGGGCAAAAATCCTTGATTACGCAGCACGTTTTCTTAAAAAATGCGATGGAATATCGCGGGATATTTATGCAATTTTATGCGATGAAATTGCGAGGAACTTGCAAAAGTGCGGCAACTTGCAAAATTGCGGTTTGATGAAAAGAGAAAAAAAGTAATTCCCCCAACACCCTGTTCTCACTAGGCTGCTACCTTAATGTAGAGTCATTTCCTATTACTTCCTATGATAGGTGACATGACATGACAGCTTTTCGATGATGTTCACGTCGCGTAATTACGTCACTTCAAAACGTTCCCATGGCAACAGGGGGATGGCTGCTCTTGTTTGAAGTAAACGCAACATTTTCAAACTTTCTGCTAAGATATATGTGACTTTTTTTGCGATGAAAATGCGGGGATTATGAAAAAATGTGACCCCCGCATAAATATGCGGACTTTGGCTGATTATGCATTGAATTCAGCGATCGCATAATCGCGTTTTTCTGGAGGGACTGACTACACTTTAACCTTTGCTTTATTTAGATGTTGTCTTTCTTTGTTTTTTTGGTCAGTTCACATGGTGTGAGACTCATTTATCGTGGACAAAAATCAGGTAAGGTTGTATCATCATTGCCTACATGCTACTGAACATATGTTGTCTGAAAAATGTGTCTACTTTTTCTTATGTTTCTTATTAAACTAGTGCTGTCATCTTCTGGACCTATGGCGAGGGATGTGGACAGTCTGGCTCTGTGTATGCAGGCTCTGCTCTGTGACTACATGTTTTTCTTGGACCCCACTGTTCCACCCATACCTTTTAATGCACAGGTGTGTCCACTACAAAAAAAGAAATTATGGTGTGACTAACACAGTTAGTTTGTGCACAGATTAAACAAATGAGACACAACATCCTAATTAGTTAGCTTTAGAGGTGTTGGTCAGTAGGCAGATTTTTTACCTATTGACAAGGCCAGCCTACCTGTTTCCAGTCTTTATGCTGAGCAAACACTCAGCTAGAAAGCAAATGATTATATTTCTCAAATGTCGAAGGGTAATGTTACAGCAATACAATATTTTAAATAATTATATATTAGATAATAGTGTGCTTCCAACTTCAAACATCACACTGCTCCTGTGCAGAAAGCCGCATCCATAAAGACATTTATTTTTCAAGTTTAGTGTAAAAGAACTTTACTGGCCTCAGTAAACCGTAAACTTCAACCACAGCAAAACTGTAACCTTATCAACCAACTTCAGTAACCAACCTCACTAATGCTGTTATGGCTGAATGGGAACAAATCCCTGTGAAGAGGTTCTTTACACTGGCTTAATTAATGTAAATAAAGTGAACCAAATTGAAACCTTAAGATACAATCTACTGTCCACCGATATCTTAGTTATGTCAGACTTCTTACATCCTACGATGCTTCTCTCATCATCATACATAGATGACGTTTACCTTGACCAGGAGTTGATGTCATCAGACAATACCCAACCTTCCTCAAGTGTTTCGACCCTTAATCGTAACACTCTCCAGTTGGCGGATCGGCAGTGGTGGCCAAATCACTTCCGATCTCCTCCTGGCTTCCAGCTCATCTCCTCCCTCCGATTCCATAACCAGCAGGAGGCTCTTTCAGCTGCCGCCCCCAATCCACGAACTATAGATCTCCTTGCGTTTCCTTGTCATTCCTCAGTGTGGGCAAAGCGTTCCCTGGCCAGGTTGTAGGTGATGGCTGTGAAGGTGTTTACTTTCCACTCTACTATTCCCGCTAGTGTGGCTTCAAGAATTGCTTCAAGATCTTCATCGAGTCTGGTCCATTTTTTGGTATCAATCATTTTTGGCCATTTTATCTTTTCCCTCATGGGTTGTGGTAGGGTTTCTGGGGAGGCATTGATCTAGTCCCTCATATGGTTTAAGGGAGATGACAGTACTGATAGATCTTCAGTGGGGTGCTTCCTGCCTGGAATTCTCCTTCGTCTCACCAGCTGCTACATCTGTGCGTTGTACCTTAGTACACCCTCTTCTTCCACACTTGGATTTTCCCGCAGTAGTATTTAGCTTCCAATACCTCTCCAATAATAGTTTTTTGCTTGAGCCGTCACGGTATCAGTGTCATTGTCGTAGCCGTATCCGTTAAATCCGTCCCATTGAGTGTCTCACCCCTCCCCATGACGGTTGCCTTGGCCATGAGTTGATGTCATCAGACGGTACCCAACCTTCCTCAAGTGTATCAACCCTTACCGTAACACTCTCCAGTTGGCGGGTCGGCAGTGGTGGCCACATCACTGCACATCTCCTCTTGGCTTCCAGCTCACCTGCTCCCTCCGATTCCATAACCAGCAGAAGTCTCTTTCAGCTGCCTTTAACCAATCCACGAGTCAACAGACTCCATACCGATTCAGCAGGGAATCCTCTACCTCCCACTTCCACTGGGAACATTAAAGCTTGCCAGTCTCTGTTTCTGGTATTTGACGCGTTTCCTCTCTGCTGCTTCCTGGCAGTTGTCCTCCCATGGCACTGTCAGTTCCACGAGGATGACCTTCTTTCCCTCTGTCGACCACATGTAATATCTCTTAATTAATCTTAAAGAATAAAAATGTCTTGTCCTCAGATATACCAGAGTTCCACACCTCTGAGGATCGGTTACCTAGAAAACAATGGCTACACACAACCGTCTCCAAGCATGGCCCGAGCCATCAGAGAGGTCAAAGCTCTTTTAGAGCGAGCAGGGCACACTGTAAGACCCCACCACTCAAACACATTATATGATCTCATCCATGTAAAATATGTAATATGAGCTATATGTTTTTAATGCAGTTACTTGTTTCCCTCTCTGTCATTTGTGTATGTAGTTGGTGCCCTACTCTCCTCTGAAGATCAGTAATGTTGTCAGTGAACTGATGCTAAAGGGTGTCTTGGCAGACGGAGGTAGCACTCTGCTTCAAAACCTGTGAGTTGAAGTTCCGTTTTAAGGAATTAGCCTTTTTATTTTTAGAACTTAAATGCATTTTTGATAAGTTAATAAAACAACACAACATCAGCGCTGGTATTAACACCTTCACAACCTAAAACTTCCAATGCGTGGGAGCATATTACTCTCCACTCGTCCAAAAGGGTTGTGAGCAGTAGAATTTGAATTTGAATTTGCTGACCCTTCCTAGCAGGGAGCATGCCAGTTATGCCAGACCATCGGAAGAGGAGACTCTCTAGATGATGCAGAGTCGTCTCGGTAAGCTAGTTAGCAAGCAAGCTAGCTTAATGTTAAAAGCCCTGAACTATGAGCTGTAATATTTTCTATACCTTTTCCCTTAGTCATTGAGAATATCAAATAATTATTTTATACAACGGTACTGTTTACATTCCAGATGTGCCCAGCTCCTAACTTTACAATCATAAATGATGCATCCTTCATGGATACATTTACATCTGGAGAACATGTTGCTGCCGAGTGAGCACGATTAGAAAACAGCGGGTAATTTCATACTTCCTAAATTAAGTCTTCTGCCCAGGGAATAAATAGAGCACCCACCGTCCACTGAATACATGTAAATTGTCGGCCGTGTCGGATGATATCATTGGCTATCCGCAACTTTGGAAAATGGACTCATGGAAAATGTGAAAAAGAAAAGGCCTTTCTCAATTCTAAGGACATCATACACGTACCACAGAAATTTCATACACGTAGGTGAACCTTTGTCTGGGGGCTGCTCTGTAGGGGGCGCTAGCGAGCCATTTTGCCACGCCCATGCGCAAAACCCATAAAATACGATTTTTTTTGCTGCGTCTGAATTATGTGCAAAGTTTAGTGAGTTTTCGGGTATGTTTAGGCCTCCAAAATTGAGGTTACTTTGCAGAAAAATGCATATTTATCTCTATAAGCACAAAAAAGGAACCAAAATGTAGCCACATGCCTTTTCTCCCTCAAAATGTCAAAATCTTGCTCAGTGGATGTTTAATTTTTTATCTCTGAACCTTAATTGATTGGAAAGTGTCAGACCTCTCTCATTCACTCCCTGTTGTAGCTGCAGGCTGAGGTCTCCCCCTGTCACTAATTCTTTAACTTGCTGTATCTTCCTCCCTGTTTGGAGTTTGGACACAAGAAATGGTAGTTGTAAAGCTTTTTTTATTAAGCAAACACAATTTTGTATCAACAACACATCAAATTGTTTGACAACAACCAGGCTGGCTGGTGGTGCAGTTAGTTAGTGATCAGTCTGTAGAGCCGAACCTCCACTCCAATCATGGGTTCGAATCCTGCAGCTGGCACCACTGTCAACTGGTTTCAGCTTTCAATACCTGTAGTTTACAGTGTTTGAACTTAATGATAAACTAAATATGGTGACCTTCAGTCATTCATCTGCCATAAAATATATAATATATAATAATATAGCTGGCAGCTCTCCCATGCATTTTCTTAAGGAAATGCCCATTCTAGTTATTTTTGAATGCTATGCTCTGAAACTTTATTATACCTAACTATTACAGTAAACCATATTCAAATCATGTTGAACATATTGTTCTGTTGTATGCCAATGACCCTTTATTGTTTCTGTTTTAGGGAGGGGGGCCGTCTAGACCCCTGTCTCAGAGCACAGCTTTTACCTTACTATCTTCCTAACTGGTTGAAGAAAACCCTCTCATTCCTCCTCAAGCCTCTGGTGAGTTATCACTGTCTGTGACAGACATACATAAATACAGTTAAAGATAAACCTTATAAAACAGTAAATGTGTGATTTTGTACTTTGGATGTTTTATGTTGCACCTGTCTTTCACAGTCTCCTCGTGGTTCCGCTGCCTTGAATGCTATTGCTGGGGTTGGGTGAGAAAGTAATTTGGAATTAATCACACATTGCACATAATGGGAAAAATGCCAAAACTGATTCTTTCTCTGCCTTATTTTCAGGTCTGTTCCTAATCTGTGGAAGCAGCATGCAGCTGTTGAGGTACTGTTAGCTGTCAGATAATGATGCTTGTGCATGTATCAGTGCATACAGGTGAAATTTAGTTCTCTTGTGTTTTTCTTAGGACTACATTTGTGAAACAATAGCAAACTGGAGAAGATGCAACATCGACGTGCTGCTGTGCCCTGTGATCGGACCAGCTTACAACGTCTGTGGCAAGGCTACCCGTAGGTACCACGAGCAGTTATGTGTAATACCTGAAAGGGAAGGGGCCTATGGGGCCGTACTGTAATATTCAAAAACTGAATCTCACAAAGTGCCTCCCTTCCTGTGACGTTGTTGCAGACTCACTGTGTGGTTTCTGAAGAAGAGCAAGTCACTGAATGTTGAAACACTAAAGGAAAAGAGGAATTCTTGCACACAAGATTGCAGTGTTCATTGCGTACATAAAGAAATCTGACCTAATAATTTAAAAATCACTTATCAATTATTTTATCACAGCACTTTTAATTATTCTCAGGTTCACCACACAGAACAGCAATGATATTTTCCTACTATAAAAAACAGTATAACAGTGTTTCACTCTTCTGTCTTCCCAGATGTTTTCACTTATATGATGCTTTACAATCTCCTGAACTTTCCCGCTGGTGTTGTTCCTGTTTCCATGGTGACGGCAGAGGATGAGGAGGAACTCAAGCATTATAAGGGGTTTTATCAGGATCACTGGGACAAACTCTTCAAACCGGTAAGAAAGACAAGAGGTGACAGATGCCAAATGATTGAATTAATGATGATTCTGGAAGCTATAATATGTTTTTCAGGCCAGGTTAGATTAGATGATCATTTTGAGGCTGTTTTTTTCTCAGTTCCCCCGACATAAATATTCATTTGTGTCTTTTCAATATACAGGAAACAAATCTTTGATTGTTTTCTTTTTATTAATTTCTTATTCTTTTAGTGTCTCAGAAAGAAAGAAAAAAATGCCAGTCCCAATGGCATCCTATATGACATTTTCAGATTTCTTGTTTTGTCTTTCCAACAGCACAAACCTTAAAGATATTCTGTGTACTACAAGACAAATAATGAGAAGCTGGAACCTGTATTTTTTAAAATGACTTGCGGTTAACTACACTATTAGACTAAATTGTGGACAATCAATTAACAATCCTTTTAACTGTGCATAAGTGCACTTATATACAGGGGGTGGGACTGGGACACAACATTCATAAAAATGTGTTAACACTCAAATTTAAAGCACAGGTTATTCGCAGTAATAAACTGTACATTATTTATAGTTTTTAATAGATTAATGCCAATAAACAACTTCGACTATCTTAAATATCCTACAGCTATGGACAGATGAGACAATGGGCCCCTGGACACAGAAAGGCCCCTAAACGCCCCACAAGGAGCGAGACACTAAGACTGAGGACTAGCAAAAAACTCTTTTCAGTCATTTTTTCTTTTTGTTTTCTTTTGCATCTCTTTGTGGTCAGTTTTTATTTATATTTTTTGGCCTCTTTGTGGTTGTTTAATTGACTTTCCAAAAAAGAAATGTTAAGTCACTTCATATAGAAGCTCTGGTCCTGGAACCCTGGGCATGTATTTGGTAGGCCTGTTCAGTGATCCATTCATGGTACTAACAAGCCAACAACCTTTCATTTATAGGATATAGTGAACACCAGGGACAGCCAGTCAGATTATAGGGAATGCCTGTGCCACCCCTTGTGGCTCCTCTGACCCTGTCCCTGAACCCAAGTTCCTGTGTATCAACCCAAACTTTAATTTCAGGCCATTTAGTGACTCTCTTAAAACAGTAGTTCCGCAGTTGTTCAGTAGGTGGAGGCAGAAGACTGTGGTGGTGGTCCTGGTTTGTGACTGTTGGCTGACTGTTTGTGTTCAGGCTGTGTCTGGAGGCGAGGGTATGCCCGTGGCGGTGCAGTGTGTCGCCTTGCCGTGGCAAGATGAGCTCTGCCTGCGCTTCATGAAGGAAGTGGAACAACTCGTCAAACAGAGCAGAAAGTAAGGCCTGGAGGTCACAGGTGGAGCTGCTAACGGCAGGAGCTTCAGGTTATATTTGCTGTGAATCACTGATGGTGAAGGTGCTCTTTTAAGTATATGACTGCACAAAACATAGCACCTGTTAACCACATTAAAACACAGTGAAATGGGTGAAAGTTAAACAATTAATATTGTAATATAGGTAATTGTTTATAATTCTTAAATATTTCACTTTTCAGGATGAACTCAGGCATTTTCTGCTCTTTGGATTTTTAGGGTCATTTTGAAGATTTAATAAATAACTTTCATAAAAACTGTTAAAGGTAATATTTGTGGTTACTGATTAAAAAGATTAACTTCTTTTCTGTATTTGTTTGCTTGTGTTTTAATTCAGTCATGGACAAACCTCTTGATTTTTGTTGTCTTTTTGCTAAATTGAGCATCCTGTTTAGGCATTACTAGATTTGAAATAAGTCTTAGCTCTGTTTTGTCACCACTGGCATTGTTTAATATTTCACACAATAAACTACACGCGTCAGAAAAAATTCCATTAGGCAAAGAGACACCTCAGACTCATGTAGAAAATGTTGAAAATTAGGATTTATAATGAATGTGGAAATTATATTTTCTCCTTAATCATGTTTGTCTCTTCAGAAGAACTGACTGCTTTCATTGATATGATGACTAACAATAAAAAAGTAACTTCTTTCTCACAGAGTAACTACTACTAACTACTACTGTTGTTATTTGTTTCAACTGTAGGAATGTTGAAATTTGTTTTCAGATGTTACACTGATACAAGACAACAATGATGTATCCTGAACATGTAAGATGTGATCCTCTGTCCCTTCCTGCTCGTCTGGGTGTGAGCCCTTTAAAACCTGTGCAGTAAATCCATTTTTGGTGTTAAATGGTGTTTGGTGTTTAATGAACTGAATCTAAAAGTGCAGTGCAACTTCAAGGCATCCAGCAGCCATGAAATTGCAAAACCTCTTTCTTTACCTTCTTCATCCTCCACCTCTCCCTCTCACTGTACCACAGATGAGAACACAGATTATTTTCATTCTTATTGTGAGTGATTGTTGGAGTAGAGCTGGAATTGAGATGTTGTTCTTTGCATTATCTGTGGCACATAGAGAGTATCAAGATTATCACCCGAATCTGCAGCTGCCCTCGGCTTTACAGAGCTGCATCAGGCAGATGTGTTCAGCAAAAACTCTCTTAAAAACCCACATTACCGGCTAAGCACCAAACAGCATATTAGAGACAAGCTGGTGAACACAGTGGAGCATTTAGAAGCTGAGATACATCAAGATATTTCCTTAAGAAGTTTGTCAGAGAAAAATAAATTAGCTAAAAAAGAGTGAATACCATTTTGTCAGGTGGCAAGAAACACAACTCTGAATGGTAATGTTGCTCCATAACTGGATGTGTAGCCTAAATTAGCAGTTTGTTAATAAGATCCCCATATCAACTGAGAAGGTATGATACGTCAATGTTTTAAAATTTGTTTCTCTTCCTAACTGATCAAAAAGTTTAGTTTCATCTATAGTATAGTTTTTGCCAACTGAATCATGTTTAGCCATCCTTTGTGCAGTCAAAAATAATGTTTAGATGTTTAAATATATTGTTTAGCATAAATTTATAGAAGTAAAGGGATAAAAATGGGCCTTTTTGAAGTATCAGAAAAGCTCCTTTTTGTCCGTATTGATAGACAAAATTGGGCTTTATGCAGGTTTGATTGGTTGCCAAACTGGGATGTGCCATCAATAAAACAAAGAATATGAAATATAACTTTCTTTTATAAATTGATTTTATTCAAAGCGACTTACAATTGTTATATTGGTCAGAAATTGCATGCCTTTGAAGCAATTAGGGGTTAAGTGTCTTGCTCAGGGACACATAGGTGGATGTGTCACAGTGGGAATCAAACCCAGGTCTCTCACACAAAAGGCATGTGTGAAAGCAAAAAACAAGGGTGAGGGAAAGAAAATGGTATATACTGTTTACGTTGTGAACCCACTAGGTGGCGTCACCTCTTAGCAAAAGACAAAAGTATCAGAAGACTGACTCAGACCAGATCTCTTTCCAATTATGGAAACTATTAGTCTACAGAAAACAAAGGGCAGGGATTTAAAATACAAACAATGAGTACTTAAAATGATAGGTATATAGCTCAACTCAAATAAATAAAATTAGCTTCATTATTCACTCAGATAATGGGGTTAAAAATAAATGTGAAAGTGAATATATTTCTGTGTGGATAAATTTTCTTTATATTTTATACTTTGTTCCTGGAGGGAACATCTGGAGGGTTCCTCTGTGGGTAAACAGCCTGAATTTGGGACCACTCACTTGAACAAGTGCTTAAATGCCCTTGCAAATTGTAGAATTACTCTAGCTATAATTTCAACATGATTTACCAGTTGAGCTAATGGATTAAACTCCTCAGCTTCCTGTCTGGCCTCCTTTTCACATCTGGACTGCAACTTTTGTCTTTCCTCTCTCAAATCTCTCTCATACTGTTCAGTTAGTTCATTTTCCTCCTTTTCTCTCTCCTCACGCTCTCTCTGTTTCTGTCTTTCTAGCTCTTCCCTCTCCCTCTTTCTTTCCTCATCCATCTCCTCCTTCTCCCTCCTCCTGTCCTCCTCTCTTTCTTTGATCTCCCTCTCTCTTTCAGCCTGGAGTTTCTCATTTATTTTCTCCTTTTCTTTTTCATATTTTTCCTGAATTTTCCTTTCAAGTTCCTCTCTTTCTTTCTGTATTTGCTCTTCTTTCTCTTTCAAGATGCGTTGTTTCTCCTTTTCGATTGCCCTCTCAGCCTCTTGGAACATCTCAGTAGTGTAGTGGCTTCCCCCATTTTTCTGGACTATATTTCTGATCTTCTGGAGCAGCTCAGTGACCTGAGAGCGATCCTTATTCTCCTTGTTATTGAACACATGGTACTGGCCCTTACATCTGGCCACGACTTCTTGAAGTTCTGGGCTGCCATTCAAGAAGTCCTCAATAGTGGCGTCTTCAAGAAGGTCACCACCAGTAAAGAGAACCATGCTGTATTTGTCTGCAGCCTGGCCAAAGATTTCTTGAATCATTTGCACCGTCTGTTTCTCCTCTTCAGTGTATCTGCCCAGCCTGATGACCACCAGGAACACATGGGGTCCAGGGGCAGCGTAAGAGATGCACTGGCATATATCTTTAGTTGTTTTTTCAATGCCAACCCTGGTGTCAAACAGGCCCGGGGTGTCAATGACAGCAACCTGTTGCCCATCCACCTCAGCTTTGCCCTTAGAAGAGTCTACAGTCATAGACTTTGGACTGAACTTTGATTCAAAACACTCTCGTCCCAGAATGGTGTTTCCAGTGGCGCTCTTCCCATTACCAGTCTTCCCCACAATCACTATCCTCAGCTCCTCATCATGTGTTCTGCTGTTTCCTGTGTAGAAGAATCAGTGACATTAAGAGTATACATCAGGATATACTTAACCCTCTCATGCACGGAGTCCACATTTGTGGACAGTTGTTTTAGCTCTATTTTGGGTAAATATATCATGGTTATGTTCTTCAAGTCATTTGAGGACAGTGTTGGTTGATTGATAGCAACATTGTAAAAGTGGTTATGTTTTCCAAATTGCTTGATTATGTCATCAATTCAAGAAGGCCGATACGATTGCCATGTGCTAAATACCTCAGGCATATATGTGAAAAACTTTTATTCAAGGGGATCAATCAAGGTAAAAAAATAGTATGCAAAGTGTTATTACATTTTTATGTTTTATAAATGAATATGTAGTTTTTATATACCAAAAACCAACTGTCCACTGTGGACGTCATGCGGTGTTAGATTGCATAAAGTCTGATTTCTGTAACCTGCTATATCTATTCTACTTTTTCAAAGATGTGAAAAATTGTATTATAAGACAATAGAACTGGCATTTAACAAATATATGAACATAAATAACAATGCATATAAAGAAATATGGAGGCAATTGAAAAGTGGGCTGTTAGCTAAATTCACTTAAATTATACAATAAATTTGGGATCAAATAAATCAAATCAAACAGTAGGAAATACAACAACCAAAACAAATTAACAACATTTTCAGTATCAGTTAACCTCTACCATTATGTGCACCAAGAAATCATTATTTTTAACTGAACCATGTAAATGTGTAAAAGTAGGCTACTCCCGAATTTGTAGTCAGATTATTATTTTGGAAAAGTTAAATAAGGAATACAAAATTATAAATATATCTATATTTAAATTTGGGCTTTAATCACTTGATCTCCTGCATTCTGGTTGATTTTTCTGCAACAATTTATTGAGGAAATGTTTATTCATCTAAAAGGAAACACAAAATTCAGGTGACAGGTGACATTTCAAAATATAAAAAATATAGCCTAGTGTAATATAATGCAGTAAGGCTCTCAGGCATTCTGTATTTCTGTCAGATATGTTTCTCCAGTATATCAACTTTTCTCATTTAATTGCATCCCTGCTGAGTCAACAAACATGTAGGCACGACTGAAGTAGCCTTAAGTCTTAAAATGTGCATGTAGCACCTTTTCACCTCAGTGATAAATTAATTAATTTTACTTCAGTTAGAAACACAAGGACTTTATTAGCTCCTACGTTTCAGCAGGTTCACAACTTTCTGCGCATTACCAATCTCTCCCACACTGTGTTCTATATATTTTGAGACAAAAGTCGTAATATTACAAGACTAAAATCGCAATCTAATGAGAATGAAGCCAAAATATTTTAACAAAATCCACCTGTCCCATTGCTGTGCATTAGCCTAGCCTATTTATTACTCTGCTGATATGGTTGTAGGCTACCCCCTTCAGACCGTCTGACAGACACAGAGCTTGTCTGGGACTGTACTGGATGAGACGAGTGCACTGCTCTTCATCAGAGGTGAAAAACGGAAACTGAAAACACTTGTGATCAGACAGAAATTTCACTACACATCGACACAAATGTTAACTTCAACAACTCTGATAAAGTTCAGGTCACAGCCGCTTCAGAGGAAAGCACCGTGGATTCTATGGTCACGTTATGTTTGAACTGCAAACATAATGTAGCAATATTATTGCGAGTAGCCTCCATTCTTCTGAGACCTGCGAGACAGGCTGCGTCATGAAGATTATTGCAATAATAATAATACGGTCATTATTTTTAATGTGCTTGTTGAGCTACATTCGGGACTTCAGTCAAAACATTCAGGGCTAAATCCCCGGAAAAAATCACCTGGCGACGCCGATGGACATAAAATTCGATTTAGCTGAATCACCATGAAATAATTGTACTTTAAAACATCCATACATTACATACAGTATCATAACTTACCTAAGTTGCTGCACATGCTTGGGTTGTAATAGTTGCTCATGTTTGAGTTAAAGAGTACTACAGCAGATGAAGTGAACACAGATCACAGTGTCTACTGCAGCCCCTTTTAAAATGGCCCAAACCACACCCACAACTAGCTGCATTGGTTACACATTGAAAGTGAAGCTTGTGTGGAAGTTTCAGTTTCATATTTGTAGACATAGGTGTAAATAGGAATATCAGGGTTTTTCCCTGGGGCAAAATGAGACGGAGGTAGTACGAGCCTGATCACTAGCACACAAGTGCATGTGCATTACCATACATTCAACTGGCAGTCAACACTTTTTAAGAGCTCTAATAATGATAATAATAATGTGATTGAAGAAAATGACAATTATTATGTTAAAGGATAGTTTATAAGAAAAATAAAGGCACGTTTTTCAACATGAAATCAAATACAACATAAAAGCCACAGTTAGCAAACAGCAAGATGTTTTAATATGACATTAGCTCTTGTTTTCATACATACACCAGGATCCTCTTGCAGTTCAGTTGATGTGAATTCCTGGATATTAAATGTTCATCTGCAACTTTCTATCCCATTGGTATTTGTTTTTGCTGTAGTATGTCACACAATATGGTTAAGCTCTGAGAGTGAGAACATCGAATACCTACTGATATACTGAATGTCTTGTAAAACAATAAAATGTTGCTGGCAAAATATTATTTACACAAATGTAGCGCCACTTTGCAGTGCATATTTGTTGGTCAAGTTGAGGCTATAGTCACTTTAAGTGGGAACTTCAGGTGTTTTGCTTCTGCTGCTCTCTCTTTACCACCACTGACTCAATGACATTTGCAAACTAAATCCTAAATTGACAATTTTCTTTCTGCTCTACTCACCCTGCCTTTCACCTGTCTTGATGTCCTTCTAAACCTGTCCATCACTTTGTGTGCTGTATGTCAGAGTAATAACATATGGTGGCTGGTTAATTTGCCCAATCTTCGCAGGTCTTTAGACCGCAGTGGAAACTCACACAAAAGTGGGAACCTTTTACGTTCCTTTAAAAGTAGATCCTGGGACTAAAAGTACTTTTGGTGGAAAGGCAGCTCATGCAAGGTCTTTATACACCAATGAAAACATGTATATTGTATTGCATTGCTGTCAGTAGATCCTCCTAAATATTACACACTGGACCTTTAAGTAAGACTGCCTCTCACTTGTATTTATTATTTAGGTTTTTTTCCTTCCACATCATGCAGGAAAAATACATGAATACATGAATATCTTCAAAACACAATATACATTCTTTAAACATTGTGAATCAATATATGTAGCGAGAGAAAAAAGAGACACTTTATCTGAATAATGCTCCACCATAATCACCATGACAACCAGTTGTTCTACAATCAATTTCAATTCATATTAGCTTTATTGGCATGAATGTGTAACAACAATATTGCCAAAGCATCATACAAACTAAATAAGAACAATCAACCCCATACATTTCATTAAACAAGTAATTAAAGCGTAATCAAACACTCTAAGAAATATCTGTTTATTAACAGTTGTATGACTGTATATTTTTACAGAAATTGTCCGTAGAACATGATTTACGGGTGTATTTCTGTTTATTTACTTTTCGAATTGCATTATGGGACTTTGATCGCTGCTCCAACAACTGTCGCGGCTGGGAGACAGACGTTAAGCTGAACGCCAGAATTTGTAACTTCAGCGGTAAGTAATTTTTTGGAAAAATGTACGTTATCCCAGTGACTGTTATTTGCAGTAGTTTTAAAAGTTAGACTGCCTGGGTTTATCGTGTGCAGCATAACGTTATAACGTTACCGTTTTGAATTTCCGTTTGCTATGGCTAACGTTAGCTAACTTAGCGTTCATGAGCTAACGTTAACGTTACTGTTAGAAACCAGCGCTTAGTTAGGGAGATTAAAGAGCCGTCTTTTTCTCAGAAGATTCAAAACTGCCGGGTTTGTGTGAGTTTTATTTTTGTAATATCAGCGTTAGGTCAGGGCAAATTATCATCCGTTATTTGGTTAACGTTATGTCCCCTCCTCCATTCATTATGGCAGTGGGTCTGTGAATTTCTGGAACTATTATCAGTATTTTTTTATTTGGAGCGGGAGTTTGACTGCTGTTTTAAAAAAACGCCCCTTCTCCTCTGAATGTGAACGTGCTGGCTGTGAACGAGCAGAAATTTCATCTCCAGCTCCACTTTGCGTGTAAAAGGTAATTTTGAAATGTCATGGAAGTTAATGTTAATATTTTCTTGGTATTGTAACTAGCAAACGTTAAGAGTCAGAACACCGACCGTGATTAAGACGTTGTTAGTTAATGTTAACTGTTGATGTGCGACATTAGTAGTGTCTTTTTGGGGGCTGAACGTTTAATGAAGGCTCTCTTTTAAAGTAATTCAGGGTCATTTTGAGTGAGCGAAATCCCTTATCCAACATTCCGGTGTTGTGCCGAGTTCTGCCTGCCTGCCGAGAATTGCATGCACCTCGCGGGTGCTAACAGTCATCTAACGTTATGCTGAGAAAAGAGGTGGACGCAAATCTCGGCAGGTAAGTTAGCCTACAAAATATGATCTGCCGATTTATGCATCCACCTGTTTAGATCCTTCTCAGACACTTTGCTGTGCTCATTGATCAAACAGCTTTATTGCCACATATGTTTACTGCATGTCAAGGAATGATAGCCTACTTCTAGCCTACTAACGTTAAGTGTATTATTACTATAGTAAAGACTCTAAACGTTAATAAAATATATACTTCGAATCATTTATCACCTTTGATAAAGCCCACAAATAATATTACAGCGTTTAAAAGCATTATTTGGAGGTGCATGAAATTCTTGCTAGGCAGGCAAAACTTGGCACAACACCTGTCGTAAGGTTAAATTAACTGTTGCTTGCTGCAGGCAGGTCTGCCTTATGTGTGTGTGTGACTGTTTAAGCTGAGTGAACGATGAGGGAGGGGGAGAGAATCGGTAGTTCATTGTATGTTAATCTCTTTTCTCCCGGGCGTCGATCCTGTTGTTATTTAGATTATTTAACATGTTTAATTTTTTGACAACTGAAATCCGCGGCAACTATATGGGCAGATATTAACTGAGACATCGCAAAACTGATAAATTATCAAGCAAAGGCTTGTCTGTACCCTATTTCCGTTGCAGTTGCAACCTTTGAAATAAAATCTGGCCTCACAATAAGCCAATCAGCTCTAGTGCTGGCATACAGTGACAGTGTTGTGCTTTGTATTTTGAAGGCTATTCTATTAACGCAGATGCTTTGACAGAGTTTTCACGTTTTACAGTTAGTTTTAAAAATATGTATTTCGGTATATTTTGTTGACTTCAAAGGGCAGCTCACATACATAATTTAACATTTGGTGTGTTATTATTTCTTGTGGAGTGAGTGCTAGGCTATTTTGTATAATCAATAGCTTTAGAAGACCAATGCCTCACCTCCAGGGAAACATATTTGAGCAATCCTAATGCTCTCATAGTCCTCAAACTGTAAGTTCTTTGTGTTGTCCCTGCCTCTCTTTCTCACCCTCTCTCTCTCCATTGCACTTAACAGTTCGAGTGTTTGTTTTTTTTATGTCTATTTCCAGCCTCAAGTTTGCCTCCAGGGATCACTCCTTCATCTAGGTGATAAACTAGGGTCGCCAAACAGATCCAGGATCACTTACTACTTGACGAACATCTACGTCCATCCCCAAACCATCTACCTGTGTCAGCACGGAGAGAGCAACGACAACCTGGAGGGACAGCTGGGCCGTGACCATTGCCTTTCGCTGCGGGCAGACAGGTACGGTTAGCCGCAGACAGAACCATTACAGTACAGGGTAAACAAATTTGAAACATCATGATGGATAAGCTAAATGCTCTTCCCTCCTTGCTGTAGTTTTTGGTTGGCTAAACCCAACTCTGCAGTCCTACCAGGCCCTGATCCAATCAGTCTGGTGGCTTTGAAGAATTTACTGCACATTTCTTGGTGAATGGTAGTTTTTCGTCCCAAGAATCTTTCTTTTCTTTATTTTGACACAGTATATCAGCCAGCGGTGTTGTTATCTTCGGATCTCAGAAAGATTTTTCAAAAATAAACAACAAAGGACCGAAAATTAAACTTTACTCGTTTAAATTACATTACGTGCGAGCGAGAGAGATTACTGTTACTATTTGTTCTCCTGCACATTAGCGGAGAATAAGATGATCCAGCTGTAGCTCTGTGTCTGTCCTTTGTGCTCCACCTGAAGCTGTGAGCTGCACTTTATCAGAGGCTGAAATTAACGTGTGTGGATTTGTGGTGAGGTTGATCACCGATAGGCAGAGAAGGTATTATACATGTTTCATTTCAAAATCTATGTTTGGTCCCCCCTTTTACCTAATGTAAAGAATTATTTGGCATTGCTTTCCTGGCTCAGGCGATTTCGGACCTGTTACATACAGGAGACGGTTTATAAGTGACCTGTCAATCACTCACAGTCCACATCAGTCGCTGGACAAAATGTAGCCTGTAGAAATGTTAAGGGAGGGAAAAAAAGTTGCTGGAGGCCGGAGTAGCAAAGTGCCTCAATATTACAGACTTTTGTGCTGCTGTTACATCTAGCTGAAGGAAGCAGTGATGATGTCTGCACACTGTAAGCTCTATGTCAGACCGATCACTGCATTGAAATATAACAGTGTCCTACTGTTCAACAGAGCATCGCTTTGGACATTAGCCTGTTTCTTTTCTTTTTTTTTTTTTTTTTTTTACCTTTATTTAACTAGGAAAGTCACATTGAGGTTAAAACCTCTTTTACAAGTGAGACCTAGTCAAGACAGGGTCAGATAGCAGGATTAAGCAGATTACAAGCAACAATAAGAAACCAAGCACAACAACGTCATTAGATACAACAAAAATGCAACAAACAAATTTCCATGACAACAAATTATACAACACCATGACACAGCACAGACTGCAGACATTTAGGTACTGCACAATGGCCTACTTAATACTCTTCACAGAAACAAACAGTACTAATTAATAGGTCTAATAAGAAGTTAAGTGGTAATAGAATTGGCATAGCAACTGCAATTTATAGTGACCACGTCCTGTATTCTATGTTTAAAATCATTTAAAGAAATGTAGGATTTTAGTTTCAGTTTGGTCTGCAAATCGTTCCAAGACCAAGGGCCATAATAGAACAGGCTTAGCTTTCCAGCCTCTGTTCTAATAGCAGGCACTTTAAACTGAAGCCAATTATGTGACCTGAGGTTATGACGGCTTTGAAATGTTAAAAATTTCCTTTTTAAATAAATTTAATACACATTGGTTACTATCTGTTTTATAGCGATGTCCGACGGTGAGTCCAAAAATCCGAATGTCACTGGTGAAACTAATCTTTCACTCAGCAGCTACCACCTGTTATTTATTTTTGAGATGCTCTGAGAGAGAGAGAGTGAAAATATGGTGGATAAAACAGTTCTGTTGGGTTTTACACATGACGCACAGCTTCCTCTGTATGCAGGTTTACCTGCTTTAACGAGCTGCTCTGTGTTACTGCCACAATCATTCTTTGCGTTGTGAAGATTATTTAGATGCTTCAGGAATAATCAGATTGTATTGGCAGCCTGTGCTGCTGCAAATCAAGTGGTTTGTTTGGCTACATCTCCGTAATAAAAGGCACACGTACCAAAAGTTGGCTGGGCAGCAAAAGTGATATTTTAAAGTGATCCTATAAACACCTTCATGGAGAATTAAAATATAAAATTACAGATGAGCTTCTTCTCTGCAGTTGCAGGTAGGGCTGGGTATTGAGTCCAATACTTTTTGGGTACCAACCGAATTGCTTCAATACCACCGAGTATCAAAAAATGTCTTGTCTTCCGGTACCAAAGTTCGATACCTAAAGGTTCTTGTTAACGCCAATGAGCCAATAAGCACGCAGCATTCTTGATGTGCCCACATCTAAAAGTGATTGTAATTGGCTGTGGTGATGTAAACACTAGCTCACTACGGTTACGCTGAGAGAAGTGGCTCGTGGATGTAAAAGACGCGGAGAAAATCAAAAGTGTGGCTTGATGCAACAGCGCGCGATGCAATATTTGCGACGTAAGATAATTGTTGCCAAGAGCGGCGACACGACAAACCTGGTGAAGCACTTGACTATGCGTGAAATAAACTTAAGAGCAGAAAGTCGCTCCGTCTTTGCTGCAACAAGACAGAGCCTCAGCGAGCCTACTTCAACACGCCCACCGTACAAGCAGTGTTTACTAGCACCTTTATTAGTTTAACTACATTTCTCAGTAGCTTGGTGGCAGCGTCGCTGTTTTCTGAATCAAATCAAAGCTCTTTTATTGACAGAGCAGCGCGGCAGCTTCCACACACGCTACATTTTTCCAAGTGTTTCTGAAGGATCAGTTAACTGACGCCACCGCCGCACACAGACCCGTATGTGCAGCCGGCAGGAGTGCTTCCGTGTGACGGTGACATCACTTACCGATATTTGGGCTGATCTTTGAACAATACCCAGCCCTATTTGCAGGAATATTTTAATGGGCTACTTAAAAAAATAAACTCATCAATTTGCCTAGTCTGATGCAATAGACAGTCACATTTTTACTCATTTTTACTCAGCCTATCTTGACCTTTCCTCATGTGGACACTTTTACATAAATAATTTCCACAATAAATTGGAGCAGAAAAACACCAGAATGCAGGAAATTAAGTGTTTCACACTCACAGTTTTCTGGGGAGTACCCCAGACACCTCTGTTCATACTGTTGTAGTTTTGTTGTTATATTATTGTAATTACACACATGACATTACAATTTAGCAACATCCAACAAATGAGACAGTTAATAGTGATGTTCTGAGTTTTGTTGTGCTGCATAAGTAAAGGATGCTCACTGTTGCTTTACTGCTATACAGACTTAGCTTTGGGGTGGGGCAGTCTATTATTATGTGAACATATGAAGTTTTATGGTTGATGATCAGTAATACTGTTTTCTATTTCTTTTACAGCCTTCATCTTACCTGAAGACAAGAACCCCCCGCCCCAATCCCTGTTCCTCTGATAAAACCCTTGCACATTTTCCAATAATTTATTCAGTGGATGTGATGATTGTAATGTGGCATGAATTAGCAGACTGGGAACAATTTAGAGATGACAAAATTAGAATACTTTTACTTTTTTGTTTTTTTCCTTTATGTTTTAGTTTTCATGGAATTGTTGTAGATCTATAATTAAATAAAAAAACATTTTTTAAATCACAAGATTTGTTTGGATTGTTTTCAAAAGAGTTATTATAGGTACACTGTTAACAAACAGAAAAGTAACATTTGCTGTATATTGACTTAATCCATCTGTTTTATTTTTACTGTAGGAAAACCATAAATTAAAAGAAATGTTTCATTTTTTAATTACGGGACAAAGTCTGGGTAATGAGCTGCCAGTCCATTTTCTGTTATTTTACGGATTTATTTAACATTTGTGTTTTACTATACATACACCATTAAATGACAGAAAATGTCCTGTTTTTTTACTATAGATACACCATTAAATGACAGAAAATGTCCTGTTTTTTTACTATACATACACCATTAAATGACAGAAAATGTCCTGTTTTTTTACTATAGATACACCATTAAATGACAGAAAAATTCCTGTTTTTTACTATACATAAACTATTAAATGACAGAAAATGTCCTGTTTTTTACTATACATAAACCATTAAATGACAGAAAATGTCCTGTTTTTTACTATACATAAACCATTAAATGACAGAAAATGTCCTGTTTTTTTTACTATAGATACACCATTAAATGACAGAAAATGTCCTGTTTTTTTACTATACATAAACTATTAAATGACAGAAAATGTCCTGTTTTTTTACTATACATAAACCATTAAATGACAGAAAATGTCCTGTTTTTTTACTATACATAAACCATTAAATGACAGAAAATGTCCTGTTTTTTTTTTACTATAGATACACCATTAAATGACAGAAAATGTCCTGTTTTTTACTATACATAAACTATTAAATGACAGAAAATGTCCTGTTTTTTACTATACATAAACCATTAAATGACAGAAGAATTCCGTTTTATTTACTGTGGGCATACTGTGAATTAACAGAAAAAATAGTTTTTTAATTACGGGATAAAGTCCGGGTAATGAGCTGCCAGTACTTTTTCTGTTATTTTACGGATTTTTTTCTTAGAGTGAAGCGTATGTGTGTTTGTGTTTAAAAAAATCCAAATAAAATAAATAAATAAAATAGTAAGTGTGTGTGTGTGTTAAAATACAATTAAAAATAAATTAAATAAATAAAACAGTAAGCCTGTGTGTGTATGTTAAAAAAATAAAAATATATTAAAAATAAAATAAATAAGTAAAACAGAAGTGTGTGTGTGTTAAAAATAAAAATGTATTTAAAAAATTAAAATAAAATAAACAAATGAAACAGTAACACGTGTGTATATATTAATAGACAAAAAATAAAAAAAATAATTATTTGATTTAATAATAATAATAAATTTAAATTTAAAATAAATCAGTATCAAAACAAGACAATTACTAAAATACCAAACGATCAAAATAATAATAATTTGAAAATTTGTACAATTATTTCAATTATTTATCAGTCTGAGGTTCCACTGGTTGTCCTCATTTCATGGCATGTGGAGACATATTTTGCAGCAATTATTTCACATTTGGGCATTTCTCCCAGTAAACAGGGGAGATTTTGTGTGTCTGATATGAATTTGAATTTGAATATATATATATATATATATATATATATATATATATATATATATATATATATATATATATATTAGAGGTGGGCATAGATAATTTTTTAATCTAGATTAATCTAGATTAATCTTGAAATTAATCTAAATTAATCTAGATTAAAATGGCTCACTTGAATTCTGCCGAAGGCATTCAGAATATGTGTGCGAACGGGTTTCAAGCCAGGTGGCACATTAGACCAGCTTTTTCAAGCAGTTTGTGCACCGCACAATGCGTCTTTTAATCAACCGGCGTATAACCTGGCTAGTTGTAAACAAACAGCTGGCCGAGCGAGGTTGTAACCGGAACGCCGTCAACTCGGGTGTGACGTCATTCCCAGCTCCGCCCTCCGAGGTAAATTGAACGCAGCAACAGCTGCATCCATGTTAGCACGTCACGTTTGATGTGGTAATTTCACAGTAGGCAGACACACAGGTTTGAAGACTTGTTCTCGCCCCCTACAGTGCAATTCGGCGCTAAAATATCAAGGTGAAAGTCATCACAGCTTGCGTAGTATAGACCCAGCTCCCAACCCAACTTTGAGAATAGATTAACGGCAATATTTTTTTTATCGCCCGATAAGTCTCACGTTAACGCAGCACGTTAACGCCGATAACGGCCCACCACTAGTATATATGTATATTAGAGGTGGGCATAGATTAATTTTTTTAATCTAGATTAATCTCACTGTAATCTTGAAATTAATCTAGATTAATCTAGATTAAAATGGCTCATTTGAATTCTGCCGAAGGCATTCAGAATATGTGTGTGAACGGGTTTCAAGCCAGGTTTCAAGCCAGGTGGCGCATTAGACCAGGGGCTCATCTCCTGTTTCCAAAATGCATCACAAACTGCTTGAGAAAGCTGTTCTATGATAATTGGTGATGAAAATAAATCATGTTCAATAAGATGTACTTGTGGACGTGTGATGTTCTTTGCGTTTAGGTGGTAGGCTACTTGAGACTGGAAGAACTCCTACAGTAAACTAATTCCGCATTGCACAAGGTGCAAACAACCTTAGTCTTGTCGAATTTTCCATTGAGAAGCTTCTTAAAAGTAAATTTTCCCAGAAGCAAACCCAGCGGCTTCAGAAATGTTCGTACACAAAGTGCTGTCCAACAGCTGTCTGTGGACGTGTTGCTACAGTTAGTGTGAGTAAATACCGCTGACCGCGCTTTTAATCAACCGGGCGATCAATAACTAACCTGGCTAGTTGTAAACAAACAGCTGGCCGAGCGAGGCTGTAACTGGAACGCCGTCAACTTCGGGTGTGACGTCATTCCCAGCTCCGCCTCCGAGGTAAATGGAACGCAGCAACAGCTGCATCCATGTTAGCACGTCACGTTTGATGTGGTAATTTCACAGTAGGCAAACACACAGGTTCAAGACTCGTTCTCGACCCCTACAGTGCAATTCGGCTAAGTATACATCTGCGCTAAAATATCAAGGTGAAAGTCATCATAGCTTGCGTAGTATAGACCCAGCTCCCAACCCAACTGTGAGAATAGATTAACGGCGATATTTTTTTAATGGCCCGATAAGAGTCTCACGTTAACGCAGCACGTTAACGCCGATAACGGCCCACCACTAGTAAAAACTGTTGTATATTGGTTTCTTTTCATCATATTTACAGTTACAGTTGTGTTCCAGGTGTATTAGAAGATATTCAGGTGCATTTTAATCTACCTTATGATGGTTTTGATGGTTTATTGCATTAAAATATAGCTTTTTTTTACCAGGCAAGTATGAAAATATATTTTTTCTGTATTTCATCTCCATGTAGTCTGTAATGGCAAAATAAATATACAATGGATTTGTATTCCTTAGCTTCTGACCTTTAAAAGGTGACCAGAATTATGCATCTAGGCCTCAGTTTGAGGAGGGTCCATTAAACAGAAAATGAAACAACATGATTAAAATGGGTCCAGATTTAGATACATCTGGTTAAATTTTTTCACTGTATACACAAAATCTTTTATGCCGGGTGATTAACAGTGATTTAATATGTTCATTTAACATATTTAATACACTGCTTTCAAGTATTTACAAATGTCAAGTCACTTATCAATTGTAGTAATTTGGCTTTCGCCATCTTGTTTTTTTGAAGCCAAAAGTGACCATATTTGGACGAGAGGGTGGAGTTAGCTAATTTGTTAGGAAAGTGCATCAGTAATTCACGTAAGCTGTGATATCAATTGGGATGTTAAATTTGGCAAGTGACAAACAAGCTTAAAACTAACAATACAAGAAACAGCCAACTCCTTAGTGTCTTTTAGGACAACCAAACACTGAACCAGCCATTTTTAGGTGACCAAAATGTTACAATAAAGTTTCATGAACTGAAAATACACTGTGGAAGTGTCAAAGTTGATAATTGAAAGACCTCTAGTTGGTCCTTATATAATGGGAGCAGGTTGTAGTCCAGTTCATCGGGTCCAAACCAAGAGAAAAGAACTCCGGTCCAGTTAATATTCACACTGACTTTTTACCAACGAACCAAGAGGAGAAAACATGAAGTTATACACACTGATGAGAAACTTATTGATTGGACAGTGAGTGTCATCCTGCAGCGCATCATCAGGCTTTAGTGACTTTGACAGTGACAGTTTATGTTTAATTTTGTAAATAATGCTAAAAATCACCTGTCTGTTCTGTTTTCAAACCCGCAGGTTGCTGCTTAATCAGCAGTAGTCAGTATGCTGCTGCCATCAGATAGCTCCACACTTCAACCGTTGCTCACCCCTTCTTCCACCATGCCACCATTCAAACTGCAGGAAATACTGCACAAACCATACCACAAACAGTACTGAAGTGAAACTGCATTAGTTTTACATGTTCTGTGGTATGTACATTTATTGTAGCCTATACAAACAGAAACTGTTCAGCAACTGTCAGTAACAGTCCTGTGTCTAGACTGAGGCCGTTGAGTGTGACGTTTGTGAAAGTAAATACGTGCTGCTGTCACCAGCAGTGTGCAGTCTGCAGTGTGGCATGGGGGTTCGCTATTTCAAAATTTAGTAATTTAGTGGCCCTCTAGATGTGCAAAGTTTTCTAGGCACATGTCACATCTTCAGCATCTTGTGCCCTGCCCAAAATCAAATAGGAAGTCTGCCATTTAAAATTTAATGTTTGTTTTAATAATGCAGATCATGTGTAAATAAGCAGCTCTTTGATATCAAGTTTTCAGTATTAACTGAAACGTGACTATACATCAGTTTTGTGTCCACAATTTGTTTCTGTTGCCAAAGTGATAAAAAAAAAATAAGTTACTGCAGGTCCAACTGAATTATTTTTTGTGATGCCTTTATGCAGTCACAAATAATGTTAACATTTTAAAATATATTGTTAATAGATTTAAACAAATAAATGGAAGAAAATGGGTATTTGGGATTTTTTTAAATCACAGGACAACACAGTGTCTGTGATTCACAGAGCAGATGTGCTGTAGCATTTCTATATTTCAGATCTTCTGGAGCAGCTCAGTGACCTGAGAGCGATCCTTCTTCTGATGTGTATAGTTATATGTTCTTTGACATACAGTGTTTGGTTGCAAAGAGCTCATGAAGAAATACATACAGACATTTATTCATTTAGCTGATGCTTTTATCCAAAGCAACTTTCAATTGCTATATGTGTCAGAGGTCGCACATCTCTGGAGCAAATAGGCGTTAAATGTCTTATTAAGGGACACATGGTGTCTCACAGTAGATTTGAATCCTGATCTCTCACACCAACGGCATGTGTCTTATCCACGGCGCCATCACCACCCCCAAATAACTGATTATAAGCAGTATTAATATTATTTGACTGCAAACCAACCTATGTTATGAATAATGAAGTAGAGACGGGACAAAGAGGAGGGGTCTTTGGGGCTTAACTGTGGGATGGCTGTCACAGACTTTTTAATGGACTTTATAAACTGAAAATGTACACGGAGAACAAGCACAGCAGTTTTAACCTCGTTTGACCTATTAATCTGTAAAAATATCTATGCTGACGTGCATATAAAGTTACCAAATGATTTCCATCGATTAGATTGATTAAAACATTGCTTCTTGAATAACAAATTTCATGATCAGCAGATGGACTTATTATAGTTTAATTTTGGAAATGATGCTAAAATCACCTGTCTGCTCTGTTTTCAAACCCGCAGGTTGCTGATTAGTCAGCACTAGTCAGTATGCTACTGATGCCATCAGATAGCTCCTCGCTTCAACCGCTGTTCACCCCTCCTTCCACCATTTACAAGAAATGGCAGCAGTTCTTTCAAACGGCAGGAAATACTGCACAAACAGGACTGAAGTGAAACTACTTTTTTTTTTACATGTTCTGTACTATGTACGTTTATGGTAGCCTATACAAACAGAAGATACTTGGGATTTTTTTTAAATCACAGGACAACACAGTGTCTGTGATTCACAGAGCAGATATGCTGTAGCATTTCTATATTTCTGATCTTGTGGAGCAGCTCAGTGACCTGAGAGCGATCCTTCTTCTGATGTGTATACATATATATATATATGTTTGGTCACAAAGAGCTCATGAAGAAATACATACATACAGGTATTTATTCATTTAGCTGACACTTTTATCCAAAGCAACTTATGCCACTGCTGCTTATGCCATCAGATAGGTCCTCGCTTCAACCGCTGCTCACCCCTCCTTCCACCATTTACAAGAAAAGGCAGCAGTTCTTTCAAACGGCAGGAAATACTCCACAAACAGGACTGAAGTGAAACTGCATTTTTTTTTTTTTACATGTTCTGTGGTATGTACGTTTATGGTAGCCTATACAAACAAAACATACTGTTCAGTAACTGTCAGTAACAGTCCTGTGTCTAGACTGAGGCTGTTGTAGTTTGAAAAAGTCCCTTGTAGTATGAAGCTAAAAAGAGTTATCATCCAAATCTGCAGCTGCCCTCGGCTTTAAAGGAGACCTATAATGGTTTTATTTTATGGCTTATCTACAATGTTACAATGCTGGATGTTCATGTTAAACATGGCCAAAGCTTAAAATAATGAGGTTAAAATATTTAAAAGAAATCCGTGTGAGCAAAAACCTCAGCTTTTCTCCTGTTCTGAAAACTCTAGCTGTTTCCCAATCTGTGTTCTTGTCTGTATTTGTGTTCTTGTGGACCTGTGAAATGTCATCAGTTGCAGCCCAAGTACTGTTCCAAGTTCAATTAATTATTATTGTGAAATATTTATTCATGAAAAGTATTTGTTTTTAACTTTTGAATCATGTAAAGCTGCCATACAGGAGTCACAGAACTACAATATAGGACTGGAAAAGCAGTATAATAGGTCTCCTTTAAAGTGCTTTATAGTGAGTTTTAGCTCATTGTTTAGCTGTTTAGCCTCCAGCTTTACTGTTTTCATTCACTCCCACAGTACTGCAGCAGGTAGCATGTTCAGTGAGAAAGCTCTAAAAACTCATTGTACACTACCAGCTAAGCACCAAAAAGCAGACAGACACACTTTGTGAACATAGTGGAGAATTTAGCAGCTAAGATAGCTCCAGATATGTCCTTCAGGAGATTGTTAGAGACCAAAAACAGACCTAAAAAAGAGTGAGTACTATTCATCAGGTGGCCAGAAACACAACTCCAATTGAATGCTAATTATGTGTAAATAAGCAGCTACTTGATATCAAGTTTTCAGTATTAACCGAAATGTGATTATACATCACTTTTGTGTTCACAACTTGTTTCTGCTGCCAAAGTGGTAAAAAAAAATGAGTTACAGCAGGTTTTAAGCCCAACTGAATTATATTTTGTCATCCCCTTATGCAGTCACAAATAATGTTAACATGTTTAAATATATTGTTAATAGTTTCAAACAAATAAAAGTAAGAAAATGGATATTTGGGATTTTTTTAAATCACAGGACAACACAGTGTCTGTGATTCGCAGAGCAGATTTGCTGCAGCATTTCATTAAGTATTTCATGTAATATTGTAGTTAATCAGTTATTAAAATATAAACACACATGTGAAATGTGTGTGCGTGCACATAAAAACTGTACTACGTAATACTACAAATAAAGGAGTGTGTTAACCTCTGGAGGAAGAGCAGCAACCGTTAAAGGGGAGGGGTGGTGTCTTTTTTTATAATGAGGCACAGTCCAGTGCATGGAACAAACGTTTTGTCATTAGTTCTGTGTAAGACAACAAGTTCCTGAAAAAGCATTGACCTGTGACCTTTGAACTCTTGATTGGACAGTAAATTATTACTTTGACAAAGGTTTGGTCTTAAAACCACATCTTTATTTCTAGTTCAGTTAAGCACATAAACACATAGTGTATGACAAACTGCCAGCAGAAGGGAAAAATTAAATAATGTACTAGTCTGCAGGAAACCAAAGTGAAGTGATTTAAAACCCAGTAACCTAAAACAATAGGTAATTTTAGGTTAGGTTAGGATGTCATCTTTAAATGTTATTGATATGCAAACACATTATACTGTCAAATGTTAATATACACACTAAATATCTTCTTAGGCCATATTCAAATACTCTCTACACCAGATGGTAATTTGAGACTATGTTATGATGAGTGACTTAACCTTCAACAAATTTGCTTGATCAGATAATGGGGAAAAGGAAACTGTGAATATATTTCTGTGGATGAAATAATACGTTGTTTTTTTTGTTCTTGTGTGTGCGAGCATCTGTAGTTAAACAGCCTGAGTTTAGGACCACTCATTTGGATACCAATTTTCTAATATCCTTTCCAAGTTGTTTGACTCCTTTAACTATACCTTCACCAACTAGTACCAGAGGATATAATGGATTAAACTCCTCAGCTTCCTCCCTGGACTCCTTTTCATATCTGGACTGCAATTTTTGTTTTTCCTCTCTTAAATCTTTCTCATGCTGTTCGGTTAGTTTTTTCATTTCCCTCTCTCTCTCCTCACGCTCTCTCTGTTTCTGTCTTTCTAGCTCTTCCCTCTCCCTCTTTCTTTCCTCAATCATCTCCTCCTTCTCCCTCCTCCTCTCCTCCTCTCTTTCTTTCTTCTCCCTCTCTCTGTCAGACTGGAGTTGCTCTTTAATTTCCTTCATCTCTTTTTCATATTTTTCCTGAATTTTCCTTTGAAGTTCCTCTCTTTCTTTCTGTATTTTCTCTTCCTTCTCTTTAAGGATGCGTTGTTTCTCCTCTTCGATTGCCCTCTCGGCCTCTTGGAACATATCGTTGGTGTAGTGGCTTCCTCCGTTCATCTGGACTATATTTCTGATCTTCTGGAGCAGCTCAGTGACCTGAGAGCGATCCTTCTTCTCCTTGTTGTTGAACACATGGTACTGGCCCTTACATCTGGCCACGAGGTCCTGAAGATCTGAGCATTCATTCAAGAAGTCCTCAATAGTTTTCTCAAGTTCATCACCACCAGTGAAGAGAACCATGCTGTATTTGTCTGCAGCCTGGCCAAAGATTTCTTGAATCTTTTGCACCGTCTGTTTCTCCTCTTCAGTGTATCTGCCCAGCCTGATGACCACCAGGAACACATGGGGTCCAGGAGAAGCGTAAGAGATGCACTGGGTCAAATCTTTAGTTGTTTTATCCACGTCAAACCTGGTGTCAAACAGGCCCGGGGTGTCAATGACAGCAACCTGTTGCCCATCCACCACAGCTTTGCCCTTAGAACAATCTACGGTCATAGACTTTGCACTGAACTTTGATTCAAAACACTCTCGTCCCAGAATGTTGTTTCCAGTGGCGCTCTTCCCAATTCCAGTCTTCCCCACCATCACTATCCTCAGCTCCTCATCATTTGTTCTGCTGTTTCCTGTGTAGAAGAATCAGTGACAATGAATACAAATCTATAGAAGGTTGTAAATAATGCAACTTTAAACTGCCCCTCTGTCAGCTGGAAGTGAAACTGTATGGTGGAAATCATCTGTCCAGACCCCCCTCAATGCAGTGTGCAATTTTGGGAGTTGGGTATGAGGGTAGCACTTGACAAAGTCAAGGGAGTAAATCAAATCAAACAGTATCAAAGTATCAAATGTCCTCGCCATGCAGGCTCATTATGTACTTAATGGCGTCAGAATCCACAATACACATTTAGAGACAGAATAAATCACAGTGAAGAGACACAGAACATCAACAGTCAAACAGATTGGATAACTGTAACACAGTGCTTGAAGTGGAAAAAAAAGGTTCCATTACTCCCCCCGCACTATCCTCAACTTCAAGGTGAAACTAGTAAACATTATAATATTTAATACAAAGTAAAATCTTAGTAGCCTATAATATTAATATATTTCAGATCACACTTTTTGGATAATCTGCCTGTCTGCCATTCATTCATTAAATTATTGTGCAAGAAAAATGTTCTGATGTAATCATAACTATTCATGCAGAACAACAAGTTCAAGATTTCTAAAGTTTGCTGATTGTATCCATTATTTTGTGTAGCAAAGTGATGAAGACATAAGGGCTCAGATAAGGGGTGTGACGAAAACAAGATTAGAAGATATTGTTACAGTATTTTGAATAAATATTCGGTTTTGAAATATATCAGTGGAGGTGTCTGGGCGTCCTCCCAAAGAAGACTTTCAGCAATAAACACTTAATTTATTCTGGAGACATGTTCTGCACCAATTTATGGTGGAAATGTCTTTATTTATATGAAGGGCAACAAAATTAATGTAACAACTGAAAATATAAAAATATAGGATGGAATATAATGCAGTAATCAGCTTATAGAAAATGCACATTTGTTTCTTCTATATTTCTATTCTATGACATGTTTCTTATTGTGCATTGTTTCATTTGTTATTTAACATTTCGTGTTGCAAGGTGTTTTACAGAACATTTTTAACAAAAGCGTTCAAAAAGCGATGGAGACAGTGTAAATGATCCCTATCTGTCAATGTTTTTAAATGTCCTGCCCCATCCAGGATGTGATTGGTCGGCTCAGGAAAAGTGACATTGACGAGCTACATTCAGCAAACTGCTGCTTGAAAGACATCCGAGCTTCTCTCTCCGCCGAACAGGGGAGCGTCACGTAGCGCCCAGAGAACCTGATATGGAGAGTGCAGCGTATAGACATATAGGTAGACGCCCTATGGGCCCCTGGGGCGCAAGAAATGCGGCAGCGATGTTGAGCCGGTCATACTCCCAGTTGCGCAGCTGGAGAAAGCAAGATGCCAGAGCGCTGTGCAGCATATTCATGCTCAAATCGGCGGACCATCGGGAGATTACTTTTCACAAGTATGATTTAACATTACCGTAGGCTAGGCTACTATTGGTTGTATTTTGTGAATAGGATATTACCAGAGTTGAGAAAGAGCAAGGATCGTTGATATCACTATACCGTAGCCAGCTAGCTAGGCATCACCCTCTCTGCAGCTCTCAGCACCTTACAATAATAATACAAAATGCACCGGAGATGGAAACGAGGGTGTTTTTCTGCATGGGAACACATTAAGGCGACACAGTTTGGCATCGACAACCATTGTTCTGACTTGTTGTCATTGGTTGTCTCTGTGTTTCTCAGGATAAGGCTGTACATTGCCGAATTCACCTCTCTTGAACTGCAGAATAGGAGGACGGGAAAGAAGCTCTGTATAACAGTCCTCTTTCAGGGCTTTTAGCTCATGCAAAGCTTTCGTGTGTGTGTGTGTTGGGCTGCTAAATGTCAAGGGCTGGGAGGAGATGGATGCAGAAGAGCGTGTTGGTAGCTACAATGTGTGTGTGTGACAGAGAGGGACAAATATAAAAAGCTTCAAGTAGCATGTAGATATAATTTAATCATATATTGTTTGTTTGTTAATCATATATTTATTGGTTCAATTGATTAAAATATTTGAGTATAACTCTATCTGTTTCTGCTTCTCTATCATATTTATAGTGTGTAATTTGCAATAGGCTATAGCCTATAGGGTGACCAGACGTCCCAGAATTTCCCCGTTTTTGGCTGCCTGTCGCTGGCTAAATACAAAAAAAACCGTTTTTTGATCTCGGACGTCTGGTCACTTTATATCATATATCAGAATATTCTATTATGGTTAAGCCCACTATGAATATTAAAATACGCCGAACCATGTATCCTGGGTCATAGCTACATGTATAACCTTTGCAGCAGAAAACCCTGCGTGAAAATCAGGTCGGTATTCAGTGAGTTATCATTAATTAAATGCGCAGACTGCTCATTGAACCTGCCAAGCAGATTACACTGAGTGGAGCGGCTGACCGGCAGACAAACAAGAAGGAACTGCCAGGGAGCTACAATGAGTGTTTGAGCACATTGCACACTGCAGTGAGGGGCTTCTCATCCAGACTGACATTTGTTTAAAGATTTCTTAGATTTTGAAAATAAACCTTTTCCTTAGGAAAATGAGGATGGTAATATAACCGTTTGTTTCTCTGTAGTCACCCAATAGGCCTACACCAGAGAAAAGCTGCTAACACAGAGTTAAAAGCACATCCTCTGAACCTTCTTTCAAAAAGGGCTTTCATCTCAAAAATGCACAAGAAATGCCAAGAAATCGTTATTTTTAGCTGAAAAAATCTTATAAATGAATAAAAGTTCTCCAGAATCTGTAGTCAGATTATCGTGCATTGTTGTCTATAGGAGCTACAGAACATTAGTGTTACATAAAATTAGATTTAGCCATGATCACTTTTATATCACCATAAAGTAATTGCTCCATGAAACATAGGTTATCGTAACTTACCTGAGTTGCTGATCATAGTTGGGTTGTAATACTTGCTGTTCATGTTTGAGTACAAAGTACTGCAGCTGAAGTGAAGACTCAGAGATCTGATCCTTTTAAAAAGGCCCAAACCACACCCACCAATTGCTGTACTGATTATAAAGTGAAAGTAAAACTGAAGCTTCATGAAGACATTTTGGTTTGAGAAGGCCGTTTAAAAAAGATCTACAGGAATATCAGGGGTTTCCTGGCTCTAAATGAGGCAGAGGTGGTACCATCTTGATTACGTGCACACGTGTGCATGTGTACCGGGCCATCAAATGGCTCAAGCAAACACTTTTTACAAGCCACATATTTTAAGAGAGTTAATGATGATATGATGGAAGGAAATGACAATAATCATGTAAAATCACATTTTATAAAGAAACATAAAGACACCCTGTTATCAACATTAAATCAGATACAGCCAAATAAGATTTTCAAATCAAATAAAAAATTACTTAAGTTCTTGTTTTTCATTCATAGTTCAGGATCCTCTTGCAGTTTAGTTGATGTGAATTCCTGGATAATAAATGTTCATCTGTTTGAGACTGAGAACATCAAATACTGATATACTGATTATTTAGTTGGTTAATTTAGCTGGTAATATATTATTTACACAAAAATATATTTCCTCCTGTTGAAGCAATGAAAAATGTATTTAAAAGATAAATGTATATCAAGTTATCCACCCTCACATTTTTAAACGAAACAACCTTTAACTTCTTTTTTAATTATTTTTTTAAATTTTGCTTCCACCTTGTAATTTCCTATGCAGAAAAAAAACCCCTGAAAATATTCAAAGCATGTGAATAAATATATCTAGAAAACAAGACACCAGGTTTGGTGTGGATACGCTTTATCTGAATAATTCCCCACAATAAGTTATTCTAAACCCATGGACATCTTTTTGTCAAATTCGGTGAAAATCTCATCAGGGCGCTCGTGCTGTCTGTTCTGGGTGTGCACTGAAAATAAATTTTGTACTTTTTGTAGTACTTCAAAACCTTGAATCTTTTTTAAAAAAACGCCTCCATGACCTGGGTTGGGTACATCTCTGCTGTTCAGTCAAAAGTCAATAATTTTCTATTCATACTGTGATGATAATTACTTAGTATATGTCCCAGTTATATGTGAAACATCTTTAAGGAAAAAAGGTTTTCCTGATGACCACACGCTGGCATGTTTGTCAGAGTTTTTGCTTTTACACTCATAATGGTCGGTCTCTATCATAGAGCGTATTCAGTGCTACAATATGTTTATCCGAGTTCTTTATGCATGCCTGCTTAGTTTCTGGGAAGTCCCTTTGAACACTTTAAGCTTACAGTGTTCAAAGGGACTTCCCGGACTTCCCTTGCTCCCCCCTCCCTCACCATTTACAAGAAATGGCTGCAGTTCTTTTAAGCTGACCTTTCTGTGCACTGCCTCTCCTATGAAATGAAAGTCAAAACAGGATGGATAAAATGGGTCCAGATTTAGATACATTTGGTTAAAGGTTTTCAAGGTACTCAACATCCTTTATGCAGTTTGAGTAATATAGGTAATAGGGATTTAATATGTTAATTGAAATACATCAAGACATAGTTTGTCACATAGCCCAGCAATCAATTAATTATCTTATTTATTCATACAGTAATTTCCAAAATTGAGTTCATTTAGTACACTGCTTTGCAAGAGTACTTCAAAACCAAAGAAATCTTAGTGGTAGTACACAAATAAAAAGACTAAAAGGAAAATCAAATCAGAGAATGATACAATTATCGTCTGTCTCAGCTTGCCGCTGAGCTTCCCGTCTCAACCTTTCTCTTTCTTCCTCCAGTTCTCTTTCACGCTGTTCCTCTAAACGTTTTTTGATATTTGCCATCTCCCTCTCTCTTTCCTCTTCCTCTCTTTTCCTTTCTGCTTCTCTTTCCTCCCTCATCCTCCTCTTCTCACTCTCTATCCTCTCAGTTATCCTCCTTCTTTCCTCCTCTCTCTCTTTCTTCTCCCTCTCTCTCTCAGCCTGGAGTTGCTGATACATTTTTTTAATTTCATTTTCATATTCCTCCTGAAGTTTCCTTTGAAGTTCCTCTCTTTCTTTCTGCATTTGCTCTTCCTTCTTTTTCAGAATGCATTGTTTCTCCTCTTCGATTGCCCTCTCGGCCTCTTGGAACATATAGTTGGTGTAGTGGCTTCCTCCGTTCATCTGGACTATATTTCTGGTCTTCTGGAGCAGCTCAGTGACCTGAGAGCGATCCTTCTTCTCCTTGTTGTTGAAGACATGGTACTGGCCCTTACATCTGGCCACGAGTTCTTGAAGGGCTGAGCATTCATTCAAGAAGTCCTCGATAGTGTTTTCTAAAAGGTCACCACCAGTAAATAGAACCATACTGTATTTGTCTGCAGCCCAACCAAACATTTCTTGAATCTTTTGCACTGTCTGTTTCTCCTCTTCAGTGTATCTGCCCAGCCTGATGACCACCAGGAACACATGGGGTCCAGGAGAAGCGTAAGAGATGCACTGGGTCAAATCTTTAGTTGTTTTATTCACGCCAAACCTGGTGTCAAACAGGCCCGGGGTGTCAATGACAGCAACCTGTTGCCCATCCACCACAGCTTTGCCCTTAGAACAATCTACGGTCATAGACTTTGCACTGAACTTTGATTCAAAACACTCTCGTCCCAGAATGTTGTTTCCAGTGGCGCTCTTCCCATTACCAGTCTTCCCCACCATCACTATCCTCAGCTCCTCATCATTTGTTCTGTTGTTTCCTGTGTAGAAGAATGAGAGAAAAGGTTTAACTGATAACACAGCTTAAGCACATCTTTCAAACTTCCCTCGAAAAGAAACTCAAATTCCTTTGAACAAAAACGGCATTTATCTAAAAAATTTTAGCAAATCTAATTTTCCAAAGAAATCATGACTTTTAACTGAAAAAATCTATAAAAGTACTTCAGAATTTGTGGTCAGAGTTTTGATTGGTTATGATATCCAAAATAGTAAATATGTCTTTGCATTAGTATAACAGTAATACTTGAAAGCATTAAATAAAATTGCATTTAGCTATGATCACAGTTAAAATCACCCTTAAAATAAGTGCACTTTAAAACATGGATACAGACTTACCTAAGTTGCTGGACATGTTTGGGTTAAAGAGTACAGAGCAGACACTGAAACTGACATGAACACCCAGTTCAGTGTCTGCTGCAGCTGCCTAAAACCACACCCACAAAAACCTGAATTAAAGTGAAAGTGAAGCTTGATGTAGTGTATGGGTTACAGAAGGATCTTTTTTAAAAAGGGACATGAATGGGAATATATTCAAAGCACAAAATACAGTTTTACTAAACCTTTGAATCAATATATCTAGCGAGAGAACAAGAGATGCTTTATCTGAATAATTCTTCTCCATAAACACAGACAGCCAATGACAGCCAATTAGTCTAAACTGATTTATCAAAACGTAGTATTTAAATCTTTTTTTGTAACATAACACCTTCAGTTTGTTATTGAAGCTTTTGAGGAGTAGTTTAAAAACAACTGAATTTATGTAATTAAAATGCTATGTATGCAGTAACATCCAAAATCTTGGATCAACTTTGTGTACTATAATAGTACCCATTGTATTACTTGTGTAGAGCATTACTCTGCACAGAGTAAACTTTGAGACTTGTTTTCCATTTTTATTTTCCATAAAAACTCTACAAAAGTCAATAATAAACTATGCGTACAGTCATGATAATTGCTTAGTATGTCATTAGAATTCATTAGATTTCTACCTATTCTTCCCGCCAGACGACCCCACCATCTTGGCGAGGACTGTCTCTTGGATATATCTTAATGGATGAAGGCTTGTCCTTTTCAACTAAACCTCTCTAAGACTGAAATCTTGGTCATTCTAGCCTAGCAATCCATCCACCATAACATTAAACTACAAATTGACTCCTTAACCTTCACTCCAACCAGGGTGGTGAGAAACTTGGGTGTCATAATTGATGACCAGCTGTCGTTTCTAGACCATGCTGCTGCTGCCTCTAGGTCGTGCCATTTTGCTCTACAACATAAATCAGACCCTACCTTACTTAGTGCGCCACACAGCTTCTGGTACAGGCCATGGTTATCTCTCGCCTTGACTATGGCAATGCCCTCCTAGCAGGTCTTCCAGGTTGAGCAGTGAAAACCCAACAAATGGTTCAGAACACAGCAGCGTGTCTGGTTTTTGATTAGCCCTGAAGGACTCATGTCACTCCATTACTCACCTACCTCCACTATGGCCTCCCGAATCAAATTTAAGTCACTAATGCTTGCATGCAGAGTGATTACTTGGTCTACACCCACCTAAACTCCATAATGAGGTGGGTGCTGATGGCACACAATTCAGGTTCAACTCTGAATTGTGACACGTCCACTAAAGTATATATATATATATATATATATATATATATATATATATATATATATATATATATATATATATTGGTGGTGGGCCGTTATCTGCGTTAACGTGAAACTCTTATCGGCGATACAAAAAAAATATCGCCGTTAATCTATTCTCAAAGTTGGGTTGGGAGCTGGGTCTATACTACGCGAAGCTATGATGACTTTCACCTTGATATTTTAGCGCTGAATTGCACTGTAGGGGGCGAGAACAAGTCTTCGATCCTGTATGTTTGCCTGCTGTGAAATTACCTCATCAAACGTGACGTGCTAACATGCGGTCTATTTACCTCGGAGGGCGGAGCTGGGAATGACGTCACACCCGAGTTGACGGCGTTCCAGTTCCAACCTCGCTCGGCCAGCTGTTTGTTTACAACTAGCCAGGTTAGTTATTGATCACCGGTTGATTAAAAAGCGCGTTGTGCCGTATTTACTCACACTAACTGTAGCAACACGTCCACAGACAGCTGTTGGACAGCACTTTGTGTACTGAACATTTCTGAAGCCGCCCGGTGTTGTGCGAATTCTGCCTGCCTGCCGAGAATTGCATGCACCTGCGGTGCTAACGGTCATCTATGCTGAGAAAGAGGTGGATGCAAATCTCGGCAGGGAGCCTACAAAATCTGATCTGCCGAATTATGCATCCACCTCTTTAGGTCCTTCTCAGACATTTTGCTATATTTACTGAATGTCAAGGAACCGCAGCAGGCAATTTCACGGTTAAAAGACGTGTAATATACGTCTAAACAGAGCCCAGACGTCTAGGCTAAAAAAGGGCTAAATTTGGGCTGTCAGTGAAAGTTTGGTAGACGTCTAACCACAGCCCAAAAATAGACGTCATCAATTAGACCACTATTGAACGGCTACATATAGACGCCTAATAGACGTTGAAAATCGGTGTAGGCTAAAACAGGGCTGAATTTGGGCTATCAGTGAAAAGTTAATAGACGTCTAACCACAGCCTAAGAATAGACCAAATACACAGATTTTGAATGACTACATATCTTCCTCTAACAGACAACAGAATAGTGGCTAAAGGATTGTTTTCACTCAAACAAAACAGGTTCTCACAAATAGTAATCCGTCCAAACAAATTAAATGTAAAGATTTTATTAAGACAAAGGATTACAACGTAGACAACTTAAGATAATACAACATGATGGAAATATAAATGAATTATTGCTAAAATATTATAAATACAAAACAGTTCATATGTATATGAAATTTCAAACAATGTTAACAACATGTGGTAATAAAAACATAAATAATGACAAAATAAATTTGTTGGCCACATCCAAATCTAGATCTTCATCTACGCTGCTGCTTGATACAGGAAGAGCAGCAGATGGGTCTCGGTTGGCCCCAGTCTCTCGGGTAAATGGGATCCATAACTGTTGAATATGTAAGAATATGAATATAAAGTAAACATTATCATTTGACTATGTTCACTGTTTTCCCATAAGACATGACCACTATCATCAAATGATTTTAAATGAAAACATACAGTATATTTCTAATTATCATTCTAATGAAGGTTAATAAAATCATTTATAACGTTTCTTTCTTTTTAATTTAAAAGTATTTATTACTGACCCATTTATCTCTATGGAAAATATAAAGGTACTTGAACAGGACACATGTTGCATTAGAACAACCAAATAGAGAAAGTTGCTTTCATTCTTTTGATAAAGCTTTGTGCTGTGAATGTAAGTGTTCTGTTCTGAATATTTATTGCTGTCTTTGCTGCCTGTATGCTGGAGAATTAGCAATAAATATTTAGTGTCAAAAGTCAAAAACTCATATTTTCATATCATAATGATCTAGTGAGTAAAATGTGTGGCTCTCATTACAAATTATAATGGTTAAGGTTGGACATGTTTCATGTTCACCCCTCTGAATTCAGATAATAGAGTTTTTAAGGGCACGAGGAGGAAACCCGTGGGGATCATGGTGTAACGTTAAGTTACACCTGCATGCAACATGTTAAGCTAACGTTAACCACAGCGTGCCTAACTTACTCTACACTGTTACCCGCTGAAATGCCACGGTTTCTACGCGTTAACATATAATGTAGATAAATAATGAAGACATGTCAAACAAAGACACAGATACTTACAAGACCAAAGTAAATGTCTTTTCAGCTTCCAGTGTTTGCAGTAAACTCGTTGCCAGCTGCTCGCTGAAAGGCAGAAATCGTAGCGTATCCCTCGTTTAAAATTGCAGATGTCTTTATCGCGAGATCTGGCCGTCCCTAAAGGGCTCTGCTGATGTCTAACTTTCAAGTCTCGCGTTGCCAGTAGTCCTGTCTCAGTAGGGCTACAGCTGCCATCTAGCGGTTGAAAATAGTAATTGCATTTTGTTTTAAATTAAAATGAAAGTTAATGTAGTGAACGTTACAGCGAAAATAAAGATAATTTAAATGTTTCAAACGTTTACTTGCATTTGATGAAATGATATCACGCACCTCAACAGCTGCATGGGTGAAAGCTACATGTAACCAGTTTGGTCTGAAACACGGCTACAGCCAAGCCGGTGACATTAGACCACTTATTGCCTCTATTTCGCCGGGTGGGCTAAAAGCAGGCTACACGTAGCCTGTCCAAATACGAGCTAAATCGTGGCTACAGATAGACCATGACATTTTAATGACACGTAATAGCTTGTTGATATTATTGACATAGCAAAAATAATAGGGTTTCAACCATCTCACGTGCTGCCAGGGCAAAACCCACTTTTAAACCTTTTTGGCTTTTATGACTAAAAGTGGGCTACAAACAGCCGGTCTGTCAACGAGCTGAATCGCGTCTACGCACAGCCTGTGTGTAAATCAAGTGAAAGAAATGAAATAAAAAACCTTGTAATCACTTCAGTTTAGCTACAGGACAGGACATCACAGTTTCCACTGATTCTCAGTATGCATTAAATGTGTTTCATTATTTCCATGTTTTGTGGAAAACTTGTGTTGTCCTTTCCTCTACAGGTAGACCTTCTTCCCCACAAAGATCTTACCTTTAACTCACTGTCTGCATTCCTGTTTAACCTGCACCTGTTGCTGTGTGCAAATGTCAGGCTCATGCAGGTTTCCAACGACCCAGCGTGGTCATTTAAAATCAACCCTAGTTTAAATATGCTATATAAATAAACTTGAACTTTAATGAACAGCTGTGGTGATATTCTTTATTTCTCTCATCGTTAACAAATCCCATGCAAAGATTAAACAACAATGAATTTATCATACAGTTATGTATCCAAACCTTTATTTATCTTAATCTGGGGACAATTTCTGAAAAAGAAAAACAGCTTTATCCTTTAAATGTTATTATTCTACTTTAAAGTTAGAAATGTCCAATAATGTCTGAGTTTCACCATATATAGATTCCATAATATGTTTTTCAGCACTTCATGAAGCTAAATATTTACAGAGTGAAATATTTAAACCCAAGACTTGGTTCTGCATTCATGTGTAGATGTAATGATATAAATAGGTGTCATTTAAACTGCGGACATGTCCCCATCAATTTTCTGAAAGTAGCTTGCACCAAAACATGTTATCTAACAAATGCAAATGCTTTGAGAAAGGTTTATTTACACAATAAGAAAACATGCAATGCAATTTAGTTTAAATATAGAAGAATCGTTTTCATTATCCAACACAAGTCAGTTTACTGATTACTGCTTTATATTTTATTATGTTTTTATATTTATGAATTGTCACATTTTATGTTTTCTGTTTCCCTTTATATAAATACAAACATTTCTATCATAAATTGGAGAGTCTGTTAACTGTTTGATATCATCGTGATTAGAGAGGAGTTCTGTGTGAAAGGAACCTAACCTGCATTCACATTTATTGGATTTTGTGAAATTAATGACCTTCATTTTTTCTTAATGTATATCTTATTTAATATCTGGTTTACCTGTTGATGTGTAAACACTTTCTAAAAATAAATTTCATGTCTCTCAGGAGTCAGTGCAAAAACATATTGAACTAAATACTTTTGGACTGTTATATATTTAACATTACTATCTGACATTTTATGGACCAAAGCATTAATCAAGAATAATTATTAGATTAATCAATAGGTAAAACAATCATCAGTCGCTGCCCTACACCTTTGTTACATGTGTGTAGTTGGCCAGACTACGCTCAAAATGAATATTTAAGTTTGATGTAGTTCACTTTACATTATTTAATGTGTTTCATGAAGCCTCTATGTGATGTCTTTTAAACTAAAACACATTAGCATGTTTATATCCTGTATACAGAAAGCAGTGATGGTGCAGTCAGTGGTTTGTCTGTTAGTAGACTGATACGTGTGCTCAGACACTTTCTGCACTTTGTTTTTAAGGAGGACGTCAGAGGGCAGCAGTGAAATGAAGGATTGAAAACAAACAGTCCAGTTTGCTGTGACATGTAGATTACACAAAGTGACAATCAGCATCCAGCTATATAATGACAAGATGCAGAAAAACAGTTAAATGCTACATGTCTTTGAGGAAAACTGTTTATTCTGCTGTAATTATTTCATGCTGTGAGCTGCAACATTCGTTGTTTGCAGTTGCAGTCTGCCAGTATGCAACACTTCTTATAGAAACAATGATCAGACAATTAAAAGGTTTGGATTTGGCAGCCAGACATTTAAGGAACGTGCAAAAGTTTCTTATCTCTGATTATTTAACAGTCTTGAAGGCAGGTAATGCAGTTACTAGAATAAATTAGACGACATTAGATAAAATCAATCAGAGCTGTAAAATTGGTGTTTGAAAAACCAACAATGTATCAGAAATAAAAGAAACATTTATTACATTAAATGTAGAAAATCAAATGTTTGTTCTACTCAGTGTGATTGACAGGAGAGATGATCAGAAGGGCAGAGTTTTTACCACCATAGTTCAGACTGAGACTAAAGTATGGGTAGAGTTTCTCAGTGAAGCAGCAGCCAGTAAAGGAGTAGATAAGAGCTGCAGCATCAACGTCATAAAAGGAGACCAGACCCTCCTCATAATCCACAAACACCCCCACCTTCTCAGGCTGAGACTTCAGAGAGAGACGGACTGGAGGGTCAGCAGCAGCTATGCACACACTTTCATTTCTCAAACATATCGTCCAGTAACCATTCTGACGACTCAGTATGATTTGTCCCTTCCTGTTGATCGACTCTCTGGCCACTCCTAAAGTCCACTTAGTCTTCCCTTTAACCTGAACCTCGTAGTAAAATCTTCCTGAAGAGAAACTCTGCTTTGCTAAGACAATAACACAAGTATCAAATCTCTCTGGATTGTCTGGGAGATTCTTCTTTACATCACTATCATGTACTTGTTTTCCATCGTCAGACAGGATGAGAGCAGGATGTGCTGTATCAGGATCGAGTGTCACATCCACTGCATACTGCTGGACCCTCTTCAGCTCGGCCTCAAGCAGCTTCTTCATCTGTTTACTGAGCGTCTCCTCCAGCTGATTCACAGCTCTCCTCACAGTCCCCTCATATGAAGGTGGACGGACGCTGACTTCTGTCCAGTCCTTGGTGGGTGGAGCAGAGCTTCTCTTCTTCAGCTCAGAGATTTCCTGTTCCAGCTCTTTGATGAAGCCTTCAGCCTGTTTCTCTGTCTCTCTCTGCTTCTCTTTGATCGTGTCGATGAGCTCGGCCTGGCTTCTCTCAACAGACTCCTTCAGAGCGGTGAAGACCTGAACACCACCTGCTATCTCTCTGTCTGCATCTTCCTTACTGAGCTCCACTGAGCGTTTGATCTCCTGAATCTTCAGTCGTCTCTTCAAGATTTCAATCCCTTCTTCTTTCAGAGGAACAGCCTCCTCTGTCTTGTGGTCTAAAACCATCCAGAGGATGAAGACACACGTTAGACTCCCCAGGCAGATCAGGGCCTTCAGTTTGTAGCTGGCAGCAGACATATCGACACTCTGAGGACAAACAGTGAAAGTGGGATAAAGCTAAGGTGTAATTACTAAATTCCTAACTAGACAAAAAATTATCAAGCTAGGTTAAGAAGAATATCATCAAGAAAGTTTTCAATATTTTATTATTTTACATTTAAGCACAAGGGCGTCACTTTCTGTTGAAAAGTGTTGGGGACATTTAAGGGCCCAGATTAGGGGTGTGACACAACATTTAGTCCACGAGATGACATGATATTTTAATATTTTATAGACTAAATAGTTAGGGATGCATCAGGGGGTCCTCCCCCAGAAGATTTTGAGCATTAAACACTTAATTTCCTTCCTCTGAAGACATTTTCTGCACCAATTTATGGTGGAAAGTCTTTATTTATACAAAGGAAAGCACAAAATTCAGGTGGCAATTCAGAATATAAAAATACACTGGAATATAATGCAGTAGGGCTGAACGATTCATCGTTTTCAAATCGCAATTGCGATTTTAAAGAACGCGATTAGCTAATCGTGAAGACGGCGATTAATGTGTAGGTTAATTATACAGAACATCTGACCCGTTTTAAACAGTCACGCAGTTACAAATTTAGCCGGCATCAACTCACACTGTGTGTTTCAGCCCTACGTTGCTGATGTTTTGTTCATTTGTCCTTTCTTGTGCTTCAGCTACAGATAACAGCTCTCTGTGAGCCGGTTTTGTGCCGCTCTCCACAGGCTACATTTCCCACATGGAGCATTTCAGAGTAAGAGGGACGAAAAATTACATATCTGTAAATGAATTAAAAATGAAATGCAGAAGTAAATTAAAATTCAACATATTTTTTAAATAAAAAAATGCTTTTTCTGTATTTATTTTTGTATTTTAGTTTTTTCTACATTTATTTATGCCTGTATTTCCACACTTCTTTTTCGCTGCACCTGTATGCTAATAGAGTGGGTGGTGCCAACATTAGTCTGAAGCAGCATTGATCAGCTGGGGGCCGCATCACAAACCAGACAGAAGCAAGTGATTCATCTGCATGACACAAGCCAGCTACACAGTAGATTCATTTAGTAAAACATATTCATGGATTCTGGTTATTACAACAACAGCTAGAGAAAGATTCTTCCACTGTTGGCCTCGTTTTTTGTACTTAAAAGACTTGGTGAAAGAATTACTCTGGCAAGCCCTGCCCAACTCCTCTTGGATTTCAACCTTCAACCAACTGGAATTTTTAGCCGTTTTTCTTGTCGAAAGTCTGCGGTAAGTGTCTCTAAATTACTTATTAAATTATAGTTTTGCATTTCAATAGAAGCTGCATTGTAGAATAACTTAATAATGATGTCCACCTACACTCCAGCTGGCTGTATGTCTTAAACACAGAAGGGCTAACATGACAGAGTTGATGGCTAACTTTAGCTCCAATGTGCCATTAAATAGATGAGCAAAGCCCTTATAGGCAAAAGCACTGTGAAGTCCAGTTGGTAAATGCTCATTACTATTAAGTGCAATAAAACCTTTACAAGTAAAAATCCTTAACTTAATCCAGTTTTTCACCTGGTCTATTCCACACATGCAACACAAAAGCCTGTGTGTGTGTGACACACAGTAAAATCCTGCTTCAAAACAGCGACTCCTACTTTCTGCCGTTATGTAAATATTCAAGCTTACAGTGAGAAAGCACTGTGCATTTAATTAGACACTCTCATTGGTGCACTTACAGTATAATATTAATGCACAATTATTCTAAATATGGTTAGTTTTTTCGCTGAAAATCGTGTAGTCTGCATGAGCCACATCTATTGCACCATGGCCAGTGTTAAATATTCACTTACATTCTAAATGTTCAGACTTTCTGCTGACTTTACTGTGGAGCTAACCTTGTAGTATTAAATTCACACAATGGCCTCAAGAGGGAGGCCGGTGGCAGAGCTGCTGTGGGATGTGGCTGACCAGCTTGAAAACAGGAAGTTTCAACTGTTACATCCAGTGTTTGAATTGAAAAAGTAGTTGCCAGTTCTCCCCATTCACACGTTGCCGTGTGTCTTGGTTGGTACACAACAAGGAGGAGGCTGGCTTGAAGCTTGAAGGAGAACATTAGCACAGTGGCATCCTAACGCTACACTGCAGAGGCACAACCTGAAGGAGCAACTAGTATAAATTAGTGTTAGTATAATGTTATACCATTAAATAAAAAGTATACTGGGAACATATGCAATAATGCATTACTGTGATAATGTGTTTCGACCAGTGGCCGTGTTGCCCCAACCTCTATCTTTAGAGCCCCTAGTGGCAGCGACCAAACCACAGAATTGGCTACAACCCACTCTCCAGTGAAGTCAAGACAGAAATAGATCTGATCACATCGCTATAACAATCCTGCTTCAGACTGATGTTGGCACAACCCACTCAGTTAGTATACGCACACAGGCATAAAAAAATGTGGAAATAAGAAAATAAATGTAGAAATGGATAAATAAATACTGAAATACACAAATACAGAAACAACCTTTTTTACAAAACTATATTTAATTTTAATGTATTTCTTCATTTAATTATTTATTTCTGCATTTATTTATTTATTCATTCATTTATAGATATAGATATAGTCATTTTTCGTCCCTCATATCAGAGTAAGAGCGTTTTGCCCGATTTTGCTGACTTTTTCAGATTTTGTTGATTTGTTCGGTTGTGCTTTTTCTGCTTCTACCATGGTTAAGTAGGCCACGTAGTTAATTTTTTTAAGTATTCCTTCTGTTTTTAATTGTGTTTATTGTTGATCACGATTGTGGGTCTGCACAGGGTGTTTTATTTTGAAAATATACTGGATTCTCTGTGCAGCTCTGTGTCTGACTTCCTGCCTGGTTCATCTGCTCTGTGCTGCTTAATGAGGCAACTTCTGTCAACACTAGTCTGGTAGTGAATGTTGATCTTTAGCTAAACCTAAAAGAAAATTGTAATCACAAAATCTGGCAGACACCTTTCCCCCAAATCGTTCAGCCCTTTTCTGTTTTTAGCTTAAGTTACTTTTTTTGGACAATGCAGATCTGTTTCTTCTATATTTACATTGTGTTGCATGTTTTCTTATTGTGCACAATAACCTTTCTCACAGCATTTTCATTTGTTAACATTTCTTGGTGCAAACTATTTTCCTGGAGATTTTAACAAATACTTTCAAAAAGCGGTGAGGACAACATCAGCCATTTCAAGTCCCCAGAGTCCCCAGTGTGAAAGGACACTATGTTTAAGGAAAGAGGACAAAATAAAAACAAAGGAACTTGTTAAAGTAAGTAAAGTAAATATAATCAGCTGTACTCACCAGTGTTTGAGAGACACTCTGCTGTTTTGTTAAGTCAGCTTAATTTTTCTTTTGGGGAGAAACAGAGGTTTGTCTCTGTAAGGGCAGAAAATTGTATTCTTCTTACACTTATTATCCATTTATGCAAGTACTCATAATAGTGCTATTTTTCCTTTATTATTATTATGTCTTATACATTGTTTAAGCTTCAACATGTTCCTTTTATTATTATTCTTATTATTCTTATTATTATTCTGATTCTGCTAGTCTGTCCACATGTGTGTAGGGTTTAAGTCAATGTCGATGTGGAGTTGTTTTCTGTTCCTCTCCTGTTTTGTCTGGGACCAGGGTCAGCAGGCAGAGGATCCTTTTGTTACCCAAAACATAGATACTCAGACTGTGTAAATGACTATGCATCACTTTGCTCTGGGCCAGACGTTACTGACTGTCTTAGAAGACAGAACCTCTGGTCCAGCTGATTCTGTTGTAGTACTTCTCTGTTATTCTCTTTTGTTAAATAAATTCTTCAAAGACAACGGTTGGTTGTAACTCCATTATTTGCCTAATCTCTCACCAGGAATCTAAATTTCCACGACAATTTTGGCACCCCAGATGGGACCGACGCATGATCTGGACTCTGGTGAAATGTGGAGAAATATTTGAACAGAGGTATTCCTCCCTGTGGGTGAGAAAGCTGCATTCAACTGAGCCCTGGTCATCGCTCTGGTCCTGAACTTACACGGTGAGAAATTAGTGAATGATTGAGTGAGAAGCTAAAAGAGTGAGATTGAACAGAGTGAAGGAAGTGTCTCATAACTCGCGCCCGAGTGGTTTGCAGGGCCCCTCTATCTGCTTGTTAACTGATAAGTGGGTGGGGTAGTTGGTACTGGATCAAAGGGGCTCGCGGACAGACGTGTCCTGGTTTTCTCTGTGGTGTCCTGGGGTTTTTTGGGGTTTCCAGCTGATAAGTTAAGGGTTGCAGCGCTTAGCCTCAGACTTAACCGAACTCAGTGGACCTGATTATTGCTGTGGACCCAAGTGCAGAGAAGCTAGTAGTGAGAGACGATGGGGAAGTGTCAGAGTAAAGTGGAGTCTGGAGGTGGAACTGGTTCACCATTACCCTCACCAATCGTGAAATGCATGACTGAAAAACATAAAAACTCTATGGGACACTTTGATAAGTGGGTTGAATTTGGGTTCCCAGCAACGGGGAGCTTTAGTCTACGTCAATTGCAGCAACTGAAGGTACGTTTGGAGGCAGAGGAAAGGGAGGCGGCAGAGAAACATGCAGCCTTGTCCAAGAAACAGCAAAAGATAAATCAACCATTTAAAGCAGACTGGAAAGCTTATATGGAATGGAGGGATGAGGCAGAGGCTAGGGAGAGGAAAAGTCACAGAAAAGACAATCAGGATAAGAGCACTCAGGGTAAAAAGAGGGAGAGCATGAAAAAGGATTTTTGGGATTTTTTGGCACAATGCACACAACAAGCACCAGCATTTCAATTACCGTCTAATCTTAATGCACAAACACAACCTAACACTTTGTATCCTTCTTTGCCTGAGGTGTACACTGCAAAAAATCCATTTCGGTTGGATCCGGACCTGGACTCCGCACCGCTTCCTCCTCCCTACAACCCAGATGTGAACCAACCGCCAGATCCAGACCAACAGCTTCAAGGAGCGCACGCAATGGTTCCGGAGGAGCCTGAAACCAAAGCCGTAACACCAGCTGTGGCTGCTGGAGCCGCAGTAACGCTCCGAGTTCCATCAAAGACTGAGGGAGAGGGCCCTGGAGGTGTCGGAACAGAGGTGCCTCAGAGACGCAGCTCTATGTGCAGAGGTACTGACAGAAAGCCGAGGGCAATATCTTTGGAGCGACCTCGATATGCACTGAGGTCTGAGCCTAAGACTGATGAACATTTGAACCCGGAAATGTCAATGATGGAAGCTGCAGGGCACGCAGGCCCGATGCTAGTTTTCCGTCCCTGGACTGAAGCAGATATTGCAGACGCAATGGTTCATTTTGTGGTGTATCTGAATACAGTGCATTAAGGGTTAATGCTTTACGCAGGTTACGTTACAGAAAGTACAGTAGACCAATAGGATTGTGTGGACGTGTGACGTGGGGGTTGAGGCAATAAAGTATGGTTACCGTCAAGACACAGTTGGTCCGCGCTGAATTATTTTCTCCCTAAAATAGGAGATACGACATGGTGTCAGAAGTGCTGTGTTTATGACGGGAAAGAAAAGTTGAAACGGAACTTGGTCCACGGCGACAGAGACGGAGGGAGAGACAGTGGTGGATGTTATGACCGAACAACGTGAGGAAAACGTTAACGTGCAGCAAAGGGAAGTGAGCATGGCGGCTAGCGCACCCACTGCTACATTTAACATCCAGCCACCGGAGCCCTTCGATTTCGGCAAACCGCTCGAATGGACAAAATGGATCCGAGGTTCGAGAGATTTCGACAAGCTGAGCAACTTGGCCACTGAACTCCGAGGAGAACCAGATTAACACTCTGATATATTGTATGGGGATGAAGCCGACGATGTATTGAGAGGGCTAAAGCTGAGTGATGCCGACAAGAAAGAATATGACAAGGTAAAAAACGGATTCGGGGATTTCTTTGTTGTGAAAAAGAACATTGTGTTCGAACGCGCATGCTTCAATATGCGAAAGCAAGAGCCTAATGAGACTGTCGATGCATTTGTCACTGCCCTGCATGCTCTAGCAGAGCACTGTAAATACGGGGACTTGCATGATGAGCTCATACGAGATAGGATCGTAGTGGGACTTGCAGACACCAGACTTTCCGAACGACTGCAGATGGAGGGAAATCTGACTTTGCAAAAAGCCATAGATATGGCAAGACAGTCGGAAGAAGTGAAAAAGCAACAGAGCACACTTAGGAGTGACGCTAGCAGTGTGATGCAGATGGAGAGTAGCTCCGTAGACAGACTGATTAAAAAGGGACAGAAATATTCAAACCTGAAAAACAGTGGTGCACGTGCACGCCAACACACGCAAGGCAGAGACATGCAGCGCAGCGCCCAGTGTTTCAAATGTGGAGGTCCTTCTCACGCCAGAGCGGAATGTCCCGCCAATGACGCAAAATGCCGGGGCTGCGGAAAAATAGGCCACTACCAGCGCGTATGTAGAAACAAGGCTGTAGTAGCGTGCATTGAGGAAGAAGAGAGGAAAAGTTTCTTCCTGGGGTCTGTGACATGCAAAACCAATAAGTGGGAGGTGGATGTGCAGATAGAAGGGAAACTGCTGAAGTTCAAACTTGACACTGGGGCAGATGTAACTGCCATTTCTGAGTGTGACCTGAAAGACTTGTACCCGGGGGCACAAAGGCCTGTTCTCCATGAGCCAGAGAAACCCTTGCTGGGTCCAGGGAAGATACAGCTGGGGGTAGTAGGCTATGCAAAAATGCAGCTGACTTACAAAGCCAAGCAGACGGAGGAGAAGGTTTATGTGGTCAAAAACCTGGGCACACCTTTGCTCGGGTTACCAGCCATTATTGCCTTGGGCATACTTATTCGAGTTGACAGTGTCACTATGGACTCTTTAAAGACAACCTACCCAAAACTTTGCAAGGGCCTAGGCGACATTCAACGACCTTACCATATCAAGCTCAAGCCAAATGCTGTACCATTCTCTTTAAAGACACCACGGAGAATCCCTCTGCCTCTGATGGAAAAGGTGAAGGAGGAGCTCCAGCGGATGGAAGAGATGGGGGTCATCAGGCGCGTTGAGGAGCCTACAGATTGGTGCGCTGGCATTGTCGTCGTCCCAAAGAAGAACAGCCAGCGACTCACGCTTTGTGTGTGGACTTCACAGGCTTGAACCAGTATGTGTGCCGCGAAGTACGCATACTGCCATCAGTCGATCAGAGCCTAGGGATGCTAGCTGGAGCCAGAGTCTTCAGTAAACTAGACGCGAACATGGGTTTCTGGCAGATTCCCTTAACAGAGGAGTCAGCGAAACTCACAACATTTATAACACCCTTCGGACGGTACCATTTCCAGCGTCTTCCGTTTGGAATCAACTCTGCGCCAGAACACTTCCAGCGTGTAATGGCACAGGTCATAGACGGACTGGACGGGGTAGTCTGCCACATCGATGACCTGCTGGTGTGTGGAAAAGATCAAGAGCAACACGACGTTCGTCTACATGCCCTGCTGAAAAAGCTCGAGCAAGCAGGGGTAACTTTGAACACAGACAAGTGTGAGCTCTCCAGGAGTGAAGTGGTCTTCCTTGGGCATGTCATCACCGCGTTAGGTATCAGGCCCGATCCAGAGAAGATAAAGGCTATCAGGGACATGAAAGAGCCTATGAACGTGAGCGAGTTGAGGAGCTTCCTGGGGATGGTAAACCAGGTGGGAAAATTCATACCCCAGCTGGCAGAGAAAGACAAAGCTCTCCGTGACCTCCTCTCAAAGAAAAACTGCTGGCTGTGGGGTGTAGACCAGGCGGAGGCTTTCAGGGTGCTGAAAGAGGCACTAACCTCTCCACCGGTCCTGGCCATGTATGACACGAACAGGGACACCAAAGTATCGGCAGACGCTTCATCGTATGGACTGGGGGGCGTGCTCCTCCAGAAATGGGACAGTGAGTGGAGGCCGGTAGCTTACACATCCCGCTCACTTTCACCCACCGAGCAACGCTACGCACAAGTCGAAAAGGAGGCCCTGGGCCTAACCTGGGCATGTGAGCGCTTCCGGGACTTTTTGTTAGGAAAGCACTTCTGCCTAGAGACTGACCATAAACCTCTCCTTTGCTTACTAGGCGCACAAGCACTCGACCTGTTGCCACCAAGAATACAGCGTTTCCGAATGAGGCTCATGCGCTATTCCTATGACATTGTGCATGTTCCGGGGGAAGTCACTCTGGACTGCCGACACGTTGTCACGGTCACCAGTACAGAAACAAATGACCGCAAATGACACTGAACTAATGGAGAGCACAAACATTTACGTGGACTGCATTGTCAACAATTTACCTGTCAGTCCCACGTTTATGGACACACTCAAGGCACAGCTGGAGGCTGACAGTGTATGCTCTCGCGTCATGAAAATGTGTGCAGACGGATGGCCAGAGCACGCAAAGCAGGAACCACTTCTGAAACATTTCTGGCCTGAGCAGGCCACACTCACAGTTCAAGATGGACTGTTGCTGAAGGATACACGTCTGGTCATTCCAGCAACAATGCGGAACGATGTGCTAAACAGGCTGCACGAGGGTCATCAAGGGGTCGTGAAGTGCAAAGCACGTGCCCGTCAGACCGTGTGGTGGCCTGGGCTCGGACAACAAATCACAGAGATGGTGTTCAGATGTAGAACGTGCCTGCAAGAGCGCCGCAATCACAGTGAGCCACTCATGCCATCAGAATGCCCTGGGCGTCCGTGGCAAAAGCTGGGGGCCGACCTTTTTGAGCTGGGGGGGGGGAAAACCTATCTCCTTGTTGTTGATTACTTCTCCAGATATGTCGAGCTTGCCCTGCTGTCACACACAAAATGCAAGGATGTGATTAATCATCTAAAATCAATGTTTGCTAGGCATGGCATCCCAGAGAGTTTCATGTCTGACAATGGACCTCAATTTTCCGCTCAAGCGTTCGCTTCCTTTGCCGCAGCATATGGGTTCAAACACCTTACCAGTAGTCCCAAATTCCCACGTAGCAATGGCGAGGCTGAGCGAGCTGTGCAGACCATGAAAAGTCTTCTGAAGAAGGCAACCGACCCGTACATGGCTCTTCTTGCATACAGAGCCACTCCTCTTCAGAACGGATACAGCCCAGCACAGTTGCTTATGGGTCGACGTCTCCGCACCACAGTGCCGACACATCCCTCTGAGCTACAACCTGCGCTGCCTGACCGCAGCTCGCTGTTTCAGAAAGAAAGGGAGAAGAGGATGACAGATGCTGCAAACTTCAACAGGCGTCATCGTGCGAAGCCACTCAGGAGCCTGTCATCAGGTCAGGATGTGTGGATAACTGACACACAAACATCAGGGACAGTGATCCAGAGTCACACCTCTCCGAGATCTTACCTTGTGGATGCGCCACATGGAGTGGTAAGACGAAACCGCATGCATCTTATACCACTCCAGTCTCCAGCACAAGAGGAGGGTGGACAGCAGCAACAGGAGCCACTGCCGGTCCTAGAGCAGGATCATGCTCCACCTGCTGTGGGGTCTCCTGTGCACTCTCCGGGGGTTTCTATTCCCAGAACAACCAGGTCTGGGAGAGTGATTAAACAGCCCACTAGACTGAACTTATAAGTTAAATCAAATAAAGAAAAAGATTTTGTTAATGTTCAGGATGTGCTAAAATGTTGTTTTACAATGTACCAGTTACAGGGGACATATATACTACAGAAAATAAGTTTGTAAATGTTGTATTTGGAAAGAGAAGCAGAAGTATTTGTTTAACAGGATTCGTTTAACCCTGTTCTCTTCCACAGGTTATGATGGACTTTTGTCAAAAAAAAAAGGGAGATGTGGTGTATCTGAATACAGTGCATTAAGGGTTAATGCTTTACGCAGGTTACGTTACAGAAAGTACAGTAGACCAATAGGATTGTGTGGACGTGTGACGTGGGGGTTGAGGCAATAAAGTATGGTTACCGTCAAGACACAGTTGGTCCGAGCTGAATTATTTTCTCCCTAAAATAGGAGATACGACACATTTGACCAGTCCGGTTGACAACATCGAACATTTTGAGAAACAAAGAGTCCTCAGGAGGAAACGGGGGGGCTCACTCGAATTGGAAAAGGAAAGGCCGGGGAAGAACAGGAAAGAAGAACCGGCAAAGTTCCAGTGACCCAGATGTTTGTTGGAACTGTGGGGAAACTGGACATTGGCGGGATGCATGTAAAAAGGAAAAAAAGAGGGTTTACGTGAAATCGGACTGAAACGAGGGAGTGGAGGCGGAGCGGACTCTGGGGACGGACCAGCCTGCCACACACACATCAATGGGTGAGTCGCAAACTCTAACAGACTATGACAAAATAATGATGGCAATAACTTACATTGAAGCTAAGAAAAACCTTGATAAGATTGACCGTTTGACTTTTGAAATGTATATAGATGGAAATGAGGGATTCAGGAAGCTGCCCGAGTTAGTTTTAAACATAGCAGGACACCCTGTGGTGTTTTTAGTTGACTCTGGGGCCACCATATCGGTTTTGAAAAAATCTGCTTTACCAACTCCACCAAAGAGAAGTGGGCGGTTTTGCAAAACTGTGGGGTCAGGGGGAATTCCCATTTCAGAACCATACACGACACCACTGTCATGTGCGTTGGATGACACCAAAACCAAACACTCATTCTTGTTGTCAGAGAATTGTCCAATCAATTTAATGGGACGAGATCTCATGATTCATTTTGGTATTGTTTTAACCTCACATCCCGAGGGGTTGAAAGTAAGCCGACTGAATATTCCATTCCAAATGGTGAAATACAGTGCAGAGGCACTGAACTTTGTGTATGGGTGGGTTTTGGCGCCATCTAGTGTGTCTGCAGTGGTACCACAACTGAGGAAATTTGTAAATCAACACTGTACTCAGGCCTCTGATTTTCAACCAGATGATTCCTTACACTGCACAGCACACTGTTCTGAGGGACAGGATGAGAAATTTGAGAAATTGTGGAACAGGGACAGTCAAAAAGGTAGAAACACTGTGTTTACAGCATGTTTATTGGACAAGCAGGGCTGCTGTTGTTTCTGTGTCTCTCTCTTCTGCTCAATCTCAGTTGTTCCAGGGTGAGTTTTGCCCGCATGTGGCGTTGGCTAAGCCTGCCGATTGGAAATGGAGGGATCTGGAGAAATGGGTTCACGTTCGGGAGTCGGCTGACTGACTACAAGCCCGTGAAAGGGGACCCGAGAACACTGTACAGTAAGGAGGGTGATGTATTCAAAACTGTTTTGACATACACTGCTCTGGTTAAGAGATCTGTTGAACTAAGTCCAGTAACAGGTTTCTCATGCAACATGGTTGCGCATACACAGGTGGACATGGCCGAACTGTCGGAGGTGCCGGCTGAGTTATGGGCCCGAGACAAATTTGACGTGGGACTGATAAAGGAGCCACGCCTCTGGTTGTTCGCCCAAGATCAGATTTTCGTCCCTGTGTGAAACAATATCCCATTAAACAAGAAGCTCTTGAAGGTATTAGACCGGTTTTTGATTCATTGTTACAGGCTGGAGTCATCATTCCATGTCCTGACTCCCCAGTGCGCACACCCATTTTTCCGGTAAAGAAAATCCGAGAAGAAGGTCAATCTACAGAATGGAGGTTTGTCCAAGACCTGCAGGCAGTAAATGCAGCGGTGCATCCGCGAGCACCAGAAGTGGCAAATCCACACACGATTTTGTCACTGATTCCGCCAGATGCCACACATTTTTCGGTTGTTGATTTGGCAAATGCATTTTTTTCAGTACCAGTACACAAAGACAGCCAGTACTGGTTTGTTTTTTCCTTTAACGGGAAAAGCTACACATGGTCGCGCTGTCCCATGGGATACTGCGAATCCCCTGGGGTTTTTCACAGTGCGCTACGTGATAGTCTCCAAAGTTTACATCTACCGCACGGTTCGGTTTTGTTGCAGTACGTTGATGACATCATGGTCTGCAGTCCATCCCATGAAGCATGCAAGCTTGACACCGTTGTGCTGCTAAAACATTTAGCTCACAATGGCCACAAGGCTAGTCTGTCTAAATTGCAATTCGCCCAGACAGAAGTGAAATATTTGGGGACGCGTGATCACTGCAGAGGGCAAATCCCTCTCCCCCAAACGCCTTTTGAGTATTCAGTCTGTTCCAAAACCACAAACAAAGAAACAGTTAATGAGTTTTCTTGGAATGACGTCATATTGTAGACAATGGCTGCCAAACTACTCACAAAGAGAGGCACACCTCTCTTCCATGATTCATGGTAAAGATCTCTGCATGCATGACCGACTGACTTGGACTGACGAGGCTGAAAGAGCTTTCACAGACTTAAAGGGCTCTTTACAGTCTGCGCCCACACTGGGCCTTCCAAAACCTGACCGACCATTTACTCAGTTTGTTGATGAGAAGAACGGGTACATGACTTCTGTTCTGACTCAAGAGCACGGGGGAAAACAACGACCTGTAGGTTATTTTTCCTCCAGACTTGACCCCGTTGCTGCTGGACTGCCACTGTGCCTCCGAGCTGTAGCAGCAGCGGAAAAGGCAGTGGTGGCATCACGAGACATTGTAGGATATGGTGACCTCACGCTTATGGTACCGCATGCGGTTGCACACATTCTACACAACAACAAAAGACATCGCATTTGTCTGCGCGCAGCTGGTTAAGATATCACACTACTCTTCTTGACATGCCTAACATCACTGTTAAAAGATGTACTGTTCTTAATCCTGCTACTCTCCTCCCTACCCCAGCAGATGGGGATCCACACGATTGTGTTGTTTCCATTAACCAGGTGTGCACTCCAAGACCAGATCTAACAGACATCCCTCTGGAAAATGCAGATCTTGAACTGTTCGTGGACGGATCAGCGTCCCGCTCTCCAGACACTGGTGAAGGTTTGGTGGGGTGTGCAGTTGTCACTCAGCATGAAACATTGTTCAGTGGTAAATTACCTGCACATTTTTCAGCACAGGCTGCAGAGCTAGTGGCTCTCACGGAAGCCTGCAAGCTGGGTAAAGGCAAAACAGTTAATATCTACACAGACTCTCGTTATGCATTTGCAACAATTCATGATTTTGCTGCTTTGTGGCGGCAGAGAGATTTTCTGACATCAGCAGGTAAACCAATAGCACACCACAACCTTGTGTCTGGCCTGTTGGATGCTGTTCTGCTCCCTACAGCGATTGCAGTGATAAAATGTGCTGCACACTCTAACAAAACAGATTCTGTTTCTGCAGGAAATTCTGCAGCAGATGCAGCTGCTAAGACAGCAGCAGTATCAGGCTCTAAGTTTGTTCCATGTTGTCTAATGTTGGGGACACCTGACGAGGTGTCTCCATTTGATGATGTGCAAACCATTCAGTCTCTTTCTACTCCACAGGAGCGAGTCCAGTGGGCTAAGTCAGGAGCTGTGTTCAAAAACTCTGTTTGGATGGGTCCTGATGATAAGTTATGTTTGCCACGCTCTCTACCATTGTTATGCAAAATGGCTCACGGGAGAGATCACGTGGGCAAAGGGGATGTGCTCAGCAATTAACTCTGTGTGGTACACGAGGGGTTTTCTGTTTTGCACAGGACTTTTGCAAAAAATGTATGGTTTGTGCAGCTAACAATGCAGCAGGGGCTATTCACATGCCGCCGGCTGGTCATCCATCGCCAGGTAAGCCTTTTGATCACCTTATGATGGACTTCATTCAACTTTCCCCATGTCAGGGAAAGACATACTGCCTTGTTGTTGTTGATATGTTCAGTAAATGGGTTGAGGTGTTTCCATCTGCCAAGCAGGATGCAAGTGCAGTGGCAAAAGCCTTACTGACCGAGCTGATTCCCAGGTGGGGAATCCCAACAGTCATCAGCAGTGACAATGGACCAGGATTTGTAAACAAGGCTCTTTCCGAGGTTTCCAAATACCTTGGATTTGACATTCGCCATCACTGTTCTTATCACCCCCAGAGTGCAGGGGCTGTGGAACGTGAAAATGGGGCACTTAAGTCCAAATTAGCAAAGTGTTGTGATGAGACAGGACTCTCATGGGTAAAGGCACTCCCACTAGTGCTTTTCCGCATGCGCACACGGGTGAGAAACAAATGGGGTCTGAGTCCGTTTGAAATCCTATTCGGCAGACCCCCACGGACGGGAATAGGACCAGTGAAGCACTCGGTACCAACCACATCAAGTTGTGATGATGAAATGTTGAGATACTGTGCTAATTTGTCTTCTTCTCTTTCGGCTCTGCACTCTCAGGTGAAAAGTGCATTACCCTCAGTGGCTACGGCTACTCTCCGCAACCTGAAACCTGGAGAATGGGTACTCATCAAGGACCACAGGAGAAAGCACTGGAAGCAACGGCGTTTCCGGGGTCCTTTCCAAGTTCTTCTAACTACCGAAACCGCAGTGAAAGTCACAGGACGGGATACATGGGTTCACGCCAGCCACTGTAAGCCTATCCCAGAACCCTACGACGACGTGGAGACCTCCGTCCACATCCCGAACCAACTGGCTCGAGCTCAGCTGACCAGACGCGCTGAGGACAGCACGCCAGAAGGGTAATTACCTGTGTTTCAGGTAACAACAAGTCACTATTTTCGGTAGTTTGAATTGACCGTACATATAGGCATAGGCACATAACATTCATTGCTCCGTGGGGGGACGTGAGTGAGGGGGGGGACGAAGAAAGAAGCAGGCAGCAAAACACTACATTACACGTATTTGAACTACAGAGTGACCAACGAGGGAACGATGATGGAATCCAGCTCCACACGACCGTGGCACCCTTCCGGTTGCCAGGATGGAAGCGGCTAGGTCTAAGAGGTTCAATGTTGTTGTTATGTGGTATTTCTGTGATTGTAGTGTTTCCTATTCTGTATGTTTTTGAAAAACGTCCACCTGCATCCAATTCGACCACACTGACACCACATAGTCTTAACAGATCAAAGCGAGCAGTAACACCACTGACATTCCCACCGGAGGGGAACGCCTGGTACCGAGTATTGAATAGTTCTGTGCGAGCCACTGTAAATTCTAGTTGCTATGCATGCATGACCGGAAAGCTACGCTCTAGGCAGTTACCTCTACCTTATACAGCCTGCGCGGAACGCTCACATGTAGTTTCCAAATTTAAACCTTTTCCACTCTCCGAAACCTCCCAGACCCCGGCCGGGGCCTGGGACTGCATGCTCACACGCGGCTACAAAATAGGCTGGCGTTAGACATGTTACTTGCGGAGAAAGGAGGCGCTTAGCGCCATGTTTGGTGATTCATGTTGCACATTTATCCCTAACAACACTGACAGCTGACAGTACTTTTACCTTAGCATTGTCTAAACTGGAAACTCTAGCCCGAGAATTAAAGAGAATGCTGGCACAGATGTCTGGATGACTGAGTGGTTTGACTCGATGATCCGGAAATGGAAGTCATTCATCCTGACTTCTGGGTCTACTGTAATCATGACCCTAACAGTATTCGCCCTGATAGGATGTTGCGTCATTCCCTGTATCCGAGGTGTCATAGGCAAGACTGTCAACACGGCTCTTGCCCACCAGATGTTGTCCCTAACTGAGCGTCTGGCAGATACTAACTGGATTCCTCCTTTTCAGGATGTTGATTGTTTTGACCAGGTAGTTTAGATTAAACTGTATTTTTTCAACCTTTCTGCTTGCTTATAACTCCAGGATGTCTATGTTCTACAAAAACAGCTAAGGCTAATTTTCTTATTGTCAATTGATGATGCGTCTGTTTAAACAGTAAAATGAGAACATTCGTTGATGTGCTGACAATTTTCTATACTTAGGTTTGTCCATTTATATGGCCAGAGGGAGGATTGTAAGGGCAGAAAATTGTATTCTTCTTACACTTATTATCCATTTATGCAAGTACTCATAATAGTACTATTTTTCCTTTATTATTATTATGTCTTATACATTGTTTAAGCTTCAACATGTTCCTTTTATTATTATTCTTATTATTCTTATTATTATTCTGATTCTGCTAGTCTGTCCACATGTGTGTAGGGTTTAAGTCAAGGATGTGGAGTTGTTTTCTGTTCCTCTCCTGTTTTGTCTGGGACCAGGGTCAGCAGGCAGAGGATCCTTTTGTTACCCAAAACATAGATACTCAGACTGTGTAAATGACTATGCATCACTTTGCTCTGGGCCAGACGTTACTGACTGTCTTAGAAGACAGAACCTCTGGTCCAGCTGATTCTGTTGTAGTACTTCTCTGTTATTCTCTTTTGTTAAATAAATTCTTCAAAGACAACGGTTGGTTGTAACTCCATTATTTGCCTAATCTCTCACCAGGAATCTAAATTTCCACGACAGTCTCGACTGCAGGTCTGCTGTCACTCAGTAAAAAATGTTTTCATTTGAGGTATGTGACATTTGTGACTGTCGTGCTTTTCCAGTGCTGCTCCGCCTCTTTCTGCTCTGCAGGTGGGGCTTCGTTGCCCCTCAGGTTTGACCTGATATGTGACGTTCTTTGCCACAAAAAGAATTAAGTTTGGTTGAATGCACTGAAGGCAACATGTTGTTACTGGAGATTTTTTACCAAGTAAAAATGTAGTTTTCTTAGATTGGAGTCTATAGCATGCTCAGCTTTGAAAATAAAGTACTCTAACAAATTAAAGGCTAAAATATACATGGCACATATCTCGAGATGTAACTCAGGGATCATAAAGATGTAAGGTGACTAAATGTGCAACTTGCTATAGGTGCGTTTTAGGTGACGGCGGCTGACTTTTGCAGACTTGATAGTCTAACGTGAGCTTCAGGTGACTGCAGGGGCCGGGAATAAAAAAGGCGTCATCAAGTCGGACACATTCTACCTGCGCGAGCTTACTGCGAGCTGAGGTCACTGACTGATCTCGTGGCCGCCTTGCTCCTGTAAGGTTTTAACACCATGTGACATGGTGACGTTTTGCAGCACCGGCGAAAGTCAGACACAATTTCTACCCAGCATGCCTTATTTTAAGTCCTGCATGCATTGCGTTAAGTCAGCGCTGCGTAGAGCCACATGAAGTCTAACGCACTCTTTGTGGGAGTTACTGACCAAAATGCACTTACCTTGATTATAACACCACCAGCTGGTGGACATGTATCATATTATGGCGTCTGCGGTTTGTGCACCACTTTATACCACCCCAGTGTATTAACAGTAATTTGGAAACATTTTGAGATATTTCCGGAGTTTTCGACCACAGCGTCATCTAGTTTTTAAATTTTTCACAGTACTTCTGATTGAGAAGGGACATTATTGGCCCAAGGTCTGAGCTAATAGGAGAGACCGTAGAAATATGAAATCACTTCATTCTTAGTGCCGTCGAGTTGTTGATTGGCACCAATTTTTGCATAGTGCCTCCGTCGGGCATGGCACGAAGTAGCACACGTTTTATGTTAATCTGATAGACTTATGTAGAGATATGACATTTATTACAACATACTGTCATATAATTAGTCAGTATTTGCCTTTAATAATCGGTTTATTTTATTTATATATCACCAAAGTATCCTACTCAGCTCTGCAGCCCAGCAGAGATTATTTGGAAATGGAGTTATGTACTAAAATCAAAGGAAACACTGTGGACACTGGCTTCAATGCAGAACACCTCATTTTAATCCTGTTGATTTTTCTGTCGCCACGTCCCGCACAGATAAGAGGCAGAAAAATTGATAAACAGATGTATCGATATCAGCATATGTTATGTTGAAATACAAATAAAACAGAGTCTCCGTTCCAGAGTTTGTCTTCCAGGCAGAGGTGCCATCAAGGGGTGGCCAGGGGTGGCCGTGGCCCTGATTAAATTGCTGCTCCTTGTGAGAGAAAACTTGTAATAACAAATAAGTCAACTGTGTGACGAATCATTCGTTTATACGCACAGTACAGAGAGGAGGGCTAGAGTGGTGTTATTACAACTTTTCTATTACACTCTGTGATGAGGATGGGATCGGACTCTCCACTGATCAACGCTCGGGTCCAAACTGAAGGTAAAATTAACAGTGGGGAAAGTCTTTGCCTCGACAAATTAGGAAAGGAACCCCCTGATCGTCTGAACCGGGTGGTAAACAGCAGGACCCTCCAATTGAACTTACTACGTGAGTACTATGTTATGAATCATTTCTTGAAAAAAGAAAACTAGGTTGATAGACATGTAATTTGAGTTGGTGATGTCTGTCAGATAGTATATAATTACATTTACGGTGATACTTATTAGTGATAATATTTTTACCAGTCTGGTGTAATTCTTTGGTAGTCGATGGATGATAAACATAAAAGTTCCTGCGTCATTTTGAAGAATCTTGCACTTTATGAACAGTAGACTTTACAAACAGACTGAGTCTTTCCTGCAGCGGCCTGGGTTCAAGTCCAACCTGTGATCGCTGCTTTATGTAATTCTCTCTTTTTCCCTCTACTCTCTCTAAACTCTCCTATCTTAAGAAAGAAACAATATTAACATAACGGTATTTGCTAAACGATAACATAAGTCTACTGGATGTACGTTTCGTCATCCTATAAATAACTTTTGTGGAAAGACAAATGTTTTTCACAGAATGTCCTATAGATATAAATATAAATAGCTGGTAGTTACCAACAGGTTAAGAACTTTTGTGTTTGTTGCAGACATTAAGAATAGTATGTCCCACTGAGAACAAAAACAAAAGATCATATGTGTGAGATGATAAATAAATAAACTCTGCGGTCACTCATTCAGTGTGTAGTATATCCAATTCTACATACACCAGGTGTCATATGGATCACTTTTCCACACAACTTACCCTCAGCGGTGTAAGATGCGACTGAGGGAGATTAGCATTACGGATGCTTAGGAGGTACAAAAGGGATAGTGTGCAGCTAAGGACATTTCCACAGGAAAAAATAGCAAAAATAAAGATAAATAAAAACAGCTCAATGAGATAAAATTCACAAATATTCAATAAAATCATTAAATGATAGATAAAATCCACAAATACAAATTTGGAAATAAGAATTATTAAAGTGCATTTTTAACTCCGTTACATATACACGACAAAAACAGTAGAAGAGGTCAAAAATGTCACTACACTACTCTATTTGAAGGCCAATGAATAGAGATGGGTCTTTAGCAAGGATCTGAAAGTCTCAGCAGTCTGAGCAATTCTTATTTCAGCAGGTAGAGTATTCCAAAGATTGGGAGCAGCTACTGAAAAGGCCCGGTCACCTTTAGTTTTTAACCTGGATTCTTGAGACATCGAGAAGCATCTGACTAGATGACCTCCGTGCTTTGACAGGAGTATGAACATGTAAAATGTCTGATAAATAAGAAGGTGTCAACCCATTTAAAACATTTACAACAAGTTTTATAGTTCCAGTTAGAAGTTGAGCTGCTGCATTGTGGACTAACTAACAGGTGGAGAGATGACTGATCCACTCCAACATACAAAAGAATTATAGTAGTCTAGTGGAGACATTATAAATGCATGGATTACTCTTTCAAAGTCTCAACCTGCCACACAGGTAGGGCTTCACTTTAGCGAACAGTCTCAGCTGAAAAAAAAGGCTTTACAACATAACTAATCTGTTTATCAAATAGATTTGTATATCATCTGCAAAGAAATGAAAGGACATATTGTGTTTCTTGAAAATGGACCCCAAAAACAGCAGGTAAAGAAGCATGGGGCCTAATGTGGACCCTTGGGGGACCCCACAAGAAAGAGGGGTGCAAAAACAAAGGTAGCAAATGGAAAACCAGGTTGTGGTGTTAACCAACATAGTTCAGGTTCTGCATTCTTGTGTAGATGTAATGACATAAATAGGTGTCATTTACACTGCGGACATGTCCCCATCACTTTTCTGAAAGTAGCTTGCACCAAAACATGTTATCTAACAAATGAAAATGCTTTGAGAAAGGTTTATTTGCACAATAAAAAAACATTCAATGCAATTAAGTTTAAATATAGAAGAATTATGTGCATTATCCAACACAAGTAAGTGCAGCTTGATCAGACAATTAAAAGGTTTGGATTTGGCAGCCAGACATTTAAGGAATGTGCAGAATTTTCTTAACTCTGATTCTTGAAGGCAGGTAATGCAGTTACTAGAATAAAATAGACGACATTAGATAAAATCAATCAGAGCTTTAAAATTTGTGAGTTGCAGTAAAAAGAGAAAAAAACATTGACAAAAAATAGAAAAATCAACAATGTATCAGAAATAAAAGATACTTTTATTACATTAAATGTAGAAAATCAAATGTTTGTTCTACTCAGTGTGATTGACAGGAGAGATGATCAGAGGGGCAGAGTTTTTACCACCATTGTTAAGACCAGGACTAAAGAATGGGTAGAGTTTCTCAGTGAAGCGGCAGCCAGTAAAGGAGTAGATAAGAGCTGCAGCATCAACGTCATAAAAGGAGACCAGACCCTCCTCATAATCCACAAACACCCCCACCTTCTCAGGCTGAGACTTCAGAGAGAGACGGACTGAAGGGCCAGCAGGAGCTATGTACTCATTTTCATTCCTCAACACTGTCGTCCAGTAACCTTTCTGAGGAGTCAGTGTGATGTCTCCCTTCCTGTTGATCGGCTCTCTGGCCACTCCTAAATCCCACTCAGTCTTCCCTTTAACCTGAACTTCGTAGTAAAATCTTCCTGAAGACAAACTCTGCTTTGCTAAGACAATAACATAGTTATCAAATCTCAATGGATTGTCTGGGAGATTCTTCTTTACATCACCACAGTTTACTTGTTTTCCATCATCAGACAGGATGAGGTTGGGATGTGCTGTATCAGGATCGAGTGTCACATCCACTGCATACTGCTGGACCCTCTTCAGCTCAAGCAGCTTCTTCATCTGTTTACTGAGCGTCTCCTCCAGCTGATTCACAGCTCTCACCACAGTCCCCTCATATGAAGGTGGACGGACGCTGACTTCTGTCCAGTCCTTGGTGGGTGGAGCAGCTTTCAGGGACGGGAGGCTTTGGAGGAGGTGGAGGTGGTCTTCAGAGCGTGAGAGCTGCTCCACCTCAGAGCTTCTCTTCTTCAGCTCAGAGATTTCCTGTTCCAGCTCTTTGATGAAGCCTTCAGCCTGTTTCTCTGTCTCTCTCTGCTTCTCTTTGATCGTGTCGATGAGCTCGGCCTGGCTTCTCTCAACAGACTCCTTCAGAGCGGTGAAGACCTGAACACCACCTGCTATCTCTCTGTCTGCATCTTCCTTACTGAGCTCCACTGAGCGTTTGATCTCCTGAATCTTCAGTCGTCTCTTCTGGATCATCTGCTGAGTTTCAGCCTCTGTCTTCCCCAGCTCGGCCTTCTTTCCTTCATATTCTTCTTTCAGAGGAACAACATCATGTGTCTTGTGGTCTAAAACAGTGCAGATCAAGCAGACACACATCTGGTCGGTCTTACAGAACAGCTCCAGCAGTTTATCGTGCTTCGTACACATCCTGCCTTCCAGGTTCTCCACAGCGTCGATCAGCTGATGTCTTTTCAGGCCTGCCATTGTCAGATGAGGCTTCAGGTGAGTCTCACAGTAGGAGACCAGACACACCAGGCAGGACTTCAGGGCCTTCAGTTTGGTTCCAGTGCAGACGTCACAGGGAACTTCTCCTGGTTTGGCAGCTTGTTGCTCTGAGCTGCTGCTGCTGGCTTTCTGTTGAGCTGACTGTCTGAACTGAGCAGCCATCTCAGAGATGAAAGTGTTGACCCGCAGCTCAGGTTTTGTGTTGAAAACCTCTTTACAGTTGGGACACTGACACAGGACATTAATATTCCAGTGTTCAGTGATGCAGGTTTTACAGAAGTTGTGTCCACATGGTATGGCGACTGGATCAGTGAACACATCCAGACAGATGGAGCACAGAAACTGATCTTCAGTCAGCAGACAGCTGGCAGCAGACATATCCACACTCTGTTGGAGAAACAAATCTGGACAGTTAAAATCAAGGAGAACAGGACTTTTTTGAAGATACTTGAAGTATCTTAAACTCTGACCAAAGAGTAACTGTGTCCTTTGTGGCAGCTCATTCTGTAGGTTACATGTGATGTGAAAAGGTGGAAAAGTGAAGTTTAACATTGAATTGATGTTGGGATTGTTGGACCTTGAAGAGAGACAGTAAGGGGAGTGTTGTAGCCCACTGAGCCATAGATACAGTATGTTCTTACATGTGTTGGATCGACCTCTGTTGTCTTGTTTGACTGTTAGAGCATGCTGTAGACTCCAATACAAGAAAACCACAAGGTGCCCTTACAAGTCCTCAGTGCTTTGCTCCAAACTAAATCACCATTTCCCAAAAGAAACTTCACTAAACAGGTCGAACCCAAAAGGCAATAAAACCTCTCCTGCAGAGCAGAAAGGGGTGGAGCAGCTCTGGAAAAACACGACAGTTTAAAACGTCACATTTCCTCAAAATGAATCTAACGAAAAGAAAAGTTAAGCTGACTTAAAAACACAGCAGAGGCTCTGCCAAACAAGTACAGCTGATGATATTTACTGACAATATTAACACATTTCTATGACATCATATCTTTTATCTGGTAAAACAGATGTAAAACAGTCAGATTCTGGTTTGAACTAAACTTTGACCAAATACTGAGTCAGTGCATTTTGGCTTTGTAGGGCCGTGTACTCACCAGGGTTTGGCAGAGATTCTGCTGTTTTGTTGATGGATTCAGTTGAAAGTTTCTTTAGAGAGAAACAGAGAGACTCGTCTCGACTGCAGCTCTGCTGAGACTCAGACAGACTTTCACTTTCATTTCAGGAAATGTGACGTTGCAGCTCTCCTCTTTCACTCTTGCTCCTCCTCTCAGTGCAGCTCTGGAAGTGAGGTTTTATTGCCTCCTTGGAATATAGAAACAGCTTTGGAACAAGATGAGTTTATAGTTTTTGTTTCTTTTTTTCTACAGTGGAAGTATACAGCAGCCAAAAGCACAAAGGATAACAAATAGAAACGTAACAAAAGAGGTCAGTGCAACATTTACTGTATCTGTAGATCAACAGGCTCCAACGCTCCCTTTACAATCCCACAAACCCTCCAGTGTTCAGCTCACTGTTTAGCCTGTAATTTAATTTTTTTGCTGCTTTACCATCTTTTCTTTATGTGACAGATTTCTTACTGATCACATTACAGGAAAAGTAAAGAAACACTGAGATGGAAAACTTTTGTCACTGGGCCACAAGTCGGCTTCTCTGTGGTTTGAGGTTTTAAAAGTAGTAAAGTAAAATATTACTGTCAAAGAACTCTGAAGTTAAATTCAAATAGTGTATTAATTAAAGTGTCTTTATTAGAATAAGCTCCTCAGTTAGAAAGAGTTGTAGACCTTAATTACTTTCCACCACTGGAAAATCTGTGTCTCAGAAAACAGGAGATTTATAATCACTTTTACTTTGAAAATATCAGCGTGTAGACATTTGAAAGTCTTTGAGATTAAGAGATTATTTAACTCCTGCATTGACCAACATCTTCAGAACTGCACTGCCAGAAGAAACACAAATGGTACAAAACTTTCTTCTTCCATCTTCTCCTCATTGCAGTGAACAGTTTCATCTTGTACAAAGAGGACACGCCACCTGCAGAAGTTCTCTGATGACTTTGTGGGGTGTATTAGCAGACAGCAGGAGCAGGAAAACAGAGGCCTGCTGGAGGACTTTGAACCATCTGCAGTTAAACATTAGCAAGACCAACGAGCTGATTGTGGACTTCAGCAGGACTTAGCCTCCTCTGACTCTCTGCAGGTTGTTGAGGTGGGTCACTCCTGTAAATACGTTGAAGTGCACCTGGACAACAGGCTGGAAACACAGGGGGCCTCTACAAGAAGGGCCCGAGGAGCCTCTTCTTCCTGCAGATGCTCAGAGGCTTCAGCGTCTGCAACAGAATGCTGCAGATGTTCTACCAGTCTGTGGTGGCCAGCGCTGTCTTTTATCCTGATGTGTGATGCAGCGTGAGACGCTAACAAGCTCAACAAGCTGGTTAGAAAAGGTGGCCGAGTGACTGGAGGAGGAGCTGAACTGGATCTCTGAAGAGGAGACCTCAGGCGGGCGGCCTGGAGGCAGGACTGAAGAGGAGCTGGAGACCTGGAGTGCGGGACCAGAGACCGGTGACGGGGCAGCTGGACTGGAGGCTGGTGGAGCCGGAGAAACAAGAGGCTGCTGATGCACTGGGACAGAGGACAGCTGCAGCTCAGCAGGATCAGAGCACTAAGATAATCAGGCTTTGGATACACAACTGTTAGTGAGAGAAATGAATTGTTGGTTTTGATCTTTGCATGTGATTTGTTAAAGAAAAGAAAAACAGAACATTCCTGTTTTTTTCATTAAAGAGAAAACCAGGTTGTGAAGTTACATAGTAGAAGTTCAGGTTTAGTATTCAAGTGTAAATATGTCAAATGATGTAATTAGGTTGTTTTTTTTTACATGAAATCTTAAATAAACCTTTGAGCCACATTGTTTTAATGCCTACTGTTAAACTGAAAAAAAACATTTTGCAAATAAAATGCAGAAAAATAAAATGGTAACTAAATTACTCTGATGATAAAGTATTATGAGCTTGTGTAGGGACCTGATTGTGGACCTGTTCCCATGTGTTGCTCTAGAAGACTTTGACACTGACTACTTGTATGATCATGTCTCACCTGACAATGTGAAATGCACAGTGACAAAGATGGCCGACCTGAATGACACAAGCAGTGAGAAGAGTTTGACTGTTGACTCTGAGCGCTCTGCACTCCAGCCAGGTAAATCCACACTTTCCGACTTGGGACTTCAGAACATCGACATTGACTCGAGTCATCTTTCTCCTTTCTGGAGAGCAAAGCTTGTCGACCTGTTGGCTAAGTACGAGTCCATCCTCTCCCGCCACAGGCTGGACTGTGGCAAAGCTGAAGGTTTCATCCACCGCATCGTCTGAGTGACAGCAAACCCTTCAGACACCCATATCGCTGTCTGTCCCCGTCGCACTATGAGAAGTTGAGAGTTGCTTTGAGTGAGATGCAGGAGCGTGACATCATAAGGAAGTCTACGAGTGAGTACGCCTCACCCCTTTTTCTCGTCTGGAAAAAGAATGGTGACCTGCGGCTCTGCACCGATTTTCGATGGCTGAATGCTCTTACTGTCAGAGATGCACATCCTTTGCCTCACCGGGCTGATGCCTTGGCTGCACTGGGGGGGAATGCGTTCTTTTCGACCATGGACCTGACCTCTGGTTATTGTAATGTGGAGGTCCATGAGGAGGACAAGAAGTTCACTGCATTCACCTCTCCATTTGGGCTATATGAGTACAACAGGCTGCCACAAGGTCTCTGCAATAGCCCAGCCACATTCACGAGGATGATGATGGCCATCTTTGGTGATCAAAACTTCTTGAGCCTTCTGGATGACCTACTGGTGTTTGCCCCTGATGAGCAGTTGGCACTGCGGAGGTTGGAGATGGTGTTTGAGAGATTGAAAGCACACAATCTTAAGCTCGCTCTCAAAAAGTGCTATTTCATGAGGCCATCTGTGAAGTTTCTTGGCCATTTCCTGTGAGGATGGATGGCATTGCTACTGACCCGGAAAAAGTCAAGGCCATTGTTAACCTGGATGAGAAGGATTTGATGGAGGAGGGCACCAACATACCCTCACCCTCCAAAATAAGATCCTTACTTGTAATGGTGGGGTTTTATCAACAGTTCTTTGAGGGATACTCCCAAATCAGCAAGCCTCTGTTTGCGCTGACTTCTGGTGTGAAAAAGCCCAGACAGGCCAAAGAAGAGAAGAGCCCACCTGTGTCCAGGGAGCTTTCATCTACTGACTGGACCTCAGATTGTAGTGGAGCTTTCCAGAAGCTCAAGCAGGCATTGCTGGATAATGTCACTCTCACACATCACCTCTTCAGTAAGCCATTCCTGCTGTCAGTTGATGCCTCCTCTAACGGACTCCGGGCTGTTTTGTCTCAGCTGGTCGACGGAGAGGACACTGCACGTCCCATTGCATTTGCCAGCAAATCACTCAACTACGCCCAGTCACATTATCCAGCTCACAGGCTGGAATTCCTCGCACTTAAGTGGGCTGTTTGTGACAAATTCAACCACTGTTTGAGAGGTCAAAAGTTCACTGTATAGACTGACAACAACCCGCTTACTTACATCCTCAGCAAGCCGAAGCTGGATGCCTGTGAGCAGAGGTGGGTGTCCAAATTGGCCCCGTATGACTTTGAAATCAGATACATCCCCGGCCCTAAGAATGTGGTGGCAGATGCCCTCAGTCGCGAGCCGTTTGTGCGACCCAGTATGCTTCATCGCCTCATAAAAGTCCCCTATGGTGTGCTTCTGGAGGAAACAAATGCCTTGGACCTTGACTGCGCGCAGGAGATTTTCCATCTGTCCTGTGATCCACTGAACCGGCTACATGTGCACCATTCCTTGCCGGTGGCCTCAAATAATGCAGTGGCAGTGACCCAGTATCGCTTAATCTCCTTGCAGGCTGTGTCTGCAGTTTTGGAACAGTCTTTGGACCAGAACTGTCTACCTCCTCACACTCTCCTCTTGCCTCAGCTCACTCAGTCTATCCAACCACCTGATCTGTCTGGTTTCTACCCAGGGATAAGATCTAGACGAGAAAACCGCATGAGCCTGTTGAGGCTTTGCGGCTCCTCCAACACTGGGGTAAGCTCGTCATCAACATAGGTGTGCTGTATCTTGCTTCCAGGAATGCGGTTACAAGGAAGAAGACTTTCCGATACATGTGTATATGATGAGGCGGGTCATCAGGGGCAGAAGAGGACACTCCTCAAGCTAGAGCGCCACCCGAGAGTGTTAAGACCTCCAGACCTCTTGAGTTGGTTTGCATTGACTTCTGGTCAGCCGAAGACTCATCCAACAAATCTCGTGATGTACTCGTAGTGACTGACCATTTCACAAAGCTGGCCCAAACCTATCTATGTCCCAACTAGTCAGCTAAGGCTGTCGCTCATCAGCTCTGGAACAACTTCTTTTGTGTTTATGGCTTTCCGGAGAGAGTGCACTCAGATCAAGGTGCGAACTTTGAAAGCAACCTGATTGCAGAAATGCTTCAAGTTGCTGGGATTGAGAAGTCTTATACAACTCCTTACCACCCCATGGGTAATGGAGCGGTGGAACGGTTCATTCGCACCCTTGGAAATATTATCAGAACCCTCTCGCCCAGAGCCAAGCACAGGTGGCCCCAGCTGCTAAGATCTCTCACCTTCTACTACAATGCCATATTTCACAAAACCACAGGTTTTGCCCCCTTTCAACTGATGTTTGGCAGGACACCTAGGTTGCCTGTGGACATGTTTGAGTCTGTGCTCATGGATGATCAAGTGGTGGATTATGATGTCTATGTGCAGCGTCTCAGGCATGACTTGGCAGAGGCTATCAGGATTGCTCAGATCTCAACAGAAGGGGAGACAAACTGAGTATTACAACCGCAAGTTGAGAGGTTTGCCTGTGGATGTTGGAGACAGAGTCCTGTTGGCTAACAAAGGAGAACAAGGTCACAGGAAGTTGGCTGATCACTGGGGGAACCATCCCTACGCTGTCATGGAGAAACATGAAAACATTCATACCTTCAGGATCAGAAACTGCGAGACAGGCCAGGAGAAAGTGGTCCACAGGATTCTCATTATGCCGGTGGATTTCCTGCCTTTGGCAACTGAGCCTGAAGATTGTGGCTTTTCTGTCAGTGTCCTGACAGATGGTGATGTGGACATGTCTGTGCTGGATGTGGATATGGAGTCTGTTGTGCTGCCTGGATGTGGACCTGTAGACAGGACTGTCATGGATCTCTGAGCTTCCAGCCTCCGATGCTGATGAGTTGGCTTCTGCAGGGAATGTTCCTGCTGCTGGCGTCTCTGTGGGAGCTATCGACGACCCAGACGAGATCAGATCAGACAATGCAGATGTGGTGTTGCCTGGCCAGAGTGGCAAGGAAGGTGGTAGGAAGGCTCAAACATCATATGTTCCCAGAGGTGATTATTTTATTTACAGTGGTCTGCAGTACACAGATAGTTCAACTATCAAACAAACAAACTCAAAAATAACACATTAAACAAAAGGCACGTGTTCACAGAAGCACAGCTTCACCTCTTTTTGCCCCTTGGGAGCACAAATCCCACTGTTTATATAGGAAGGTCAATTCTCACCCAACTGCTTCAGCCCATCCCATTCTGATGCAGGTTGATCTACTCCATAACATTAATACCTAGAAATCAATCAAATTAACATTTGGAACTGTTACCAGTTCACTCCACTCCCACTGACTAGAAAACAGGTCAGGGTTATTCACACATTTATTCATAGTAACCAAAAACAACCAAAAGAAACATTCCTATAAAGAAAAAAAAAAAAACCCTCTACTTGGTTTGGCCCGGTGATGTCATCCATGACCCCCTATTCCTATAAAACAGGAAATGCTTAGGCCGGCCCCTCCCCAAACAATTGTCCTGCAGGTGGAACTGAACAAAGGAACAAACATTTGTAAGTATTAACACAGGAAAACAATCAAACCATGTTTAAACTTGCAACCTACTAAAATGGAGCTGAAACTAACTTCTGACTGTGTGTTCACTCTAACTTATCATATGCTTTGCTGTCAACTGTAAAATAATGCAAACACAAACAACTCAGGACAGTAAGTGGTGCACTTTTACACAAGCTATGGTAAATTACCCCAAAAAATAAACGCTTATATATGTATAAACTAGAATGTAATGGCCTGTATGGGACAAGTGGTGAGCAAATCCACTTCGTCACAGCAGACCAAACTGGACTTGACGAAGCTAATCAGTTTACTCATGACCGACCAGACCAGTCCGGTTCTTGTGACCCTGCTGTTGTCACCGACTGTTCTACAAACTTGACTGACTTGCGACCCTCTGCATCTTCTCCTCCTGTTGACTTTATGCCTGGTTACTGAACATATGCGCCAAAAGGTCGCTGTTGGTCGTTAAAGTTTCTGTTGAGTTTTGCCTTGTACAAGAACAAGAGTGTATACCTTCTGTTTTGTTTTGCGGTTGTGCACACCTAAGTGATGATACTGTGTATGTTCAGGTGGTTCATAATTGTACTGTCAATGATATGGTACTTCGGTGGTGTGATGGCCGCATTAGCAGCCACACATGGAAACTACTCATGGTGGTAACTCTTTCTTTTGTTTTGAGGACATTATGTAATACAAATAATCGCATACACATTTTAGTTGAAATAGTTTTAGTTATTTGACTTAGTTTCTATTTGGGTGCACACATTTAGTTAACTTTGTCAATTTAGCTAATTTCAGGTTCATTGTCTTTAAGTTATGTTCTGTCAAATTAACACCTTTTTCTTTTGAGTTACCTAGTTCCTGGAGAGTTGCTGCTGCAGGTCTCTGGGTTGAAAGACAAAAGAACTTCCAATTGCCTCCAAGCTGTTTAAGTAGGGGAATGGTTAATTGGACCGCACCATGTTTTCCCACATCATGGGGGTGGCATTGGCAGTGTATTACATTTTGAGTTGTGGTATTTTCTTTGTTAATTATACTTTGTTGTTATGATTATTTGATTATTTACCCTTAGTTTATATTAGGTAGCATTGGTTTAACATATGTTGTAGTTATTGTAGTTTCTTTATATATTGTGTTTGTCTACCCCCCTTGTGTCAGAATGGCCTGATCAGCCACTATATAAGTTTCCCCCATGTCTCAGTCGTGTTAGGTCTGTTTAGTTTAAGTCTGTTTTGTGTAGCATATGTTGAGTTTATGTTACCTGAGTTAAGTTCTGTTTAGTTGACCTCTTTTATGGGCCCAGAACTTATTTTTTTGTGTTTTGTAAATTAAAAAACTATATTTTTCAAAACTGACTCCTCATGCCTGACAGCTTGGTCCCTCACAGGTGGCTTAACATGTAACTGGGCATGTTTTCCTATGGGTGTTGGAAGGCTTTGCAACCCTTTCACATTTTAATTCTTAAGGAATAGTCTTTCTGACTGGTTCTGGGAATCTATTGTCTGTACGGTAGGCTACTATGCACTCCATGTATTGTTAATTTCCTTGTTCTAATGTTGGTTGGTACCTGGTGTGTAAAGTTTGGAGGTACTCCCACAGCTCAGTCTCCATTTCATGTTATTTTGTTTTGGATGTGCAAGTGGAAGTCAGTAGGGGGGAGTGTAGCGGAGTTAATGATTCCACTTGCCCTCACTGTGTTGTATTATTAAATGTAATCTTAATTTTTATACTGTTAACTAGTTTTATTATACTGTTTATTTTATTATGTACGTTATGAGTGTAATGGACATTGTTGCCATGGAGACCCTTTGGTGCCCTCTGCTGTGACTGACTGTGATGGAGGATTAATATTTTCCTGTGTTACCAGATAAACGGCGAATTGAAGCCAAAGATCTCCGTGTGTGTGGTTACTCTTCTACACGACGCAACCGCTACACTTCATTTGTGTTAAATGTGTGACAAAGTCGTGAAACCAGTCAGTGTGAATGTGTGTGTGCTTTCCCTCTGATCCTCCAGGAGGCGACAAAGACTCTTCTGCTCCTCACCTGCACCAACTTACTGAAGAAGAAGATCATTTGGAAGTTTTGGAAGCAACAAAACAATATTGTCAGCTGAAGTTAGTGTTTTAAACTCTGCTGCGTGGATATAAAGTTATCTTCCTATATTGAGTTTCCCGAGAGAGTTTAATACATTTGTGTTTAAGCACATTAAGACGGTGAAACTCTTCTTCTCTCTGTTTAGCTGCATGGAGACCAAAGCGCCTGTTGTGCTGAATGCGCTTCCTCCTTACGGACATGTTATTGCCAGCGAGAAATGGAGAAACTCGTCCCTCATTCAAAGCTTAAAGGGTAATTAAATGTTCTATTAAAACAGCCAAATGCCGACATGTCAGCGTGTAACGCTGGCTAACAATATGAGCCGTTATTCTTACACGGAGGCAACAAACTTGAGCCAAACGTCATTCAAAAAATATCGCTGTCTAAGTTTGTTTCTCTTAAATACAGACAAACACGCCTTATATAATATGACTGCACAGCTTGTCTGTTTTAAATACTTCCACTCTTCAATTCGGCTCACATGTCATCTATTTTAAATGTCTAAATAATGTAAGCACAGCTTCTTTAATCCCTGCATGCTCCTCGTTAATGACTGTGGGGAAACTTCAACTTGACATTTTACAGAAACAGACGTTGCTAATGAGATGGTATCAGTGCCGACATGAAGAGTTGCTGCTAAAGCATCAGAAGAGTCTGTTAACTGTTTGATATTATCGTGTTTTGGTGATTAGAGTAGCTTTTAATGTTTCTGAGTGGAGTTCTGTGTGAAAGGAAAACGCCCACTAAAACCTGCATTCACATTTATTGGATATTGTGAAATGAAAGACCTTCATGACATTTTGTTGAGTTAATGTATATCTTATTTTATATCTGGTTTAACTGTTGATGTGTTGGAATTTCTCTTTTCAACACTTTCTAAAATTAAACTTCATGTCTCTCAGTGCAAAACAAACACACCTGCTCCTTGTAGAGCTAAAACGATCAGTTGATTAATTGATTAGTAGATTGTGAGAAAATACATTATTTAATGTGTTTCATGAAGCCGCTACTATGTGATGTCTTTTATAAGTCTGTCACATTTAAAATGCAAACTGTCACAGCAGATTGAAGAACGGCATGTTCTCGGCTTCATCTTTACTCAAACATCAGGAATTTTACAGTCTCAGTGTGAAGAAAATGCTCCCAGAAACAAGCTGTGCTCCTGCTGTAGGTGGAGGAGTGAAAATCCTCTTTGAGAATGAGCTCGGTGTGGCAGATTTCCACCTGCCCAACAAAAGCTGCGTCCTCTACGTGTCTGAGTGCGACATCATAGCAGGAAACAGCTACAAGAGGAAACTGGTTCGCTACAGAAATGTGAGTTTAATGAGCGACGGACAAAAGCAGTTTTGCTAAAAGCTCCTCTGTGCTGCTGTGTCTGATATGAACTCTGTCTGTCCTGGTTTAAAGGGCAGCAGTAGTTTCCAGGAGCTGGTGCTGGTGGAGAACACCAGACTCAGTGAGCAGTACTTCTCTGCTGTGCAGAAGTTTGTGGTGTTTGACCTCGGCCTGACTCTACTGCCGGTCAGCGGGCAGACTGAGGCCTCGCAGCTCATCGCTCAGATCGTAAGTAGTGAAGACAAAACAACAGACCTGCAATAAGAAATGCAGCAGACTTTGTTGTCTGATTTTCCAACCTGCTCCGATCGTCTCCAGGTTCACGGGGAGGGCCGAGAGAACCCCTTCAGGAGGAGGACTTTGTCTCGGCCGTTGGACCCGCCGGTCCTGGCTCTGGTCCAGCGGGTCCCCGGGGTTGGCAGGGTCAAAGCTCTGGCCCTGCTGCAGCACTTCTCCAGCATCCAGCAGCTCTGCAACGCGGCCCCTGCTGAGCTGGAGCCCATCGTGGGTCAGGCTGCAGCTCAGCAAATCCACAGCTTCTTCCACAAAGACACTGCTGCAGGAACCTGAAGGCTCGACCCTGGGTCTTTATCTAACCAGGAAGGTTTGGATTTAATGCTAATGCAGATACACTTTGGCTCACATGGACACTAACTCTTTATTTGAACGTTCACTTGACACCTGGTGAAACATGAGCAGCTGTGAGACTAGAAATGGGACGTGTGTGTGTGAAAGAGTAAGTTAGAAAGTCAGCAGATATTTTACACATTATGTGAATAAAAACTAAAACACATTAGCATGTTTATATACTGTATACAGAAAGCAGTGATGGTGCAGTCAGTGGTTTGTCTGTTAGTAGACTGATACGTGTGCTCAGACACTTTTGCACTTTGTTTTTAAGGAGGACGCCAGAGGGCAGCAGTGAAATGAAGGATTGAAAACAAACAGTCCAGTTTGCTGTGACATGTAGATTACACAAAGTGACAATCAGCATCCAGCTATATAATGACAAGATGCAGAAAAACAGTTAAATGCTACATGTCTTTGAGGAAAACTGTTTATTCTGCTGTAATTATTTCATGCTGTGAGGTGCAACATTCGTTGTTTGCAGTTGCAGTCTGCCAGTATGCAACACTTCTTATAGAAACAATGATCAGACAATTAAAAGGTTTGGATTTAGCAGCCAGACATTTAAGGAACGTGCAAAAGTTTCTTAGCTCTGATTATTTAACAGTCTTGAAGGCAAGTAATGCAGTTACTAGAATAAATTAGACGACATTAGATAAAATCAATCAGAGCTGTAAAATTTGTATTTTGTAGTAAAAAGAGAAAAAAAACATTGACAAAAATTAGAAAAATCAACAATGTATCAGAAATAAAAGACACATTTATTACATTAATTGTAGAAAATCAAATGTTTGTTCTACTCAGTGTGATTGACAGGAGAGATGATCAGAGGGGCAGAGTTTTTACCACCATTGTTAAGACCAGGACTAAAAAGTGGGTAGAGTTTCTCAGTGAAGCAGCAGCCAGTAAAGGAGTAGATAAGAGCTGCAGCATCAACGTCATAAAGGAGACCAGACCCTCCTCATAATCCACAAACACCCCCACCTTCTCAGGCTGAGACTTCCAGAGAGAGACGGACTCGAGGGTCTGCAAGAGCTTTGTACTCATTTTCATTCCTTAACCATATCGTTCGTTGACCATTCTGAGGACTTGCTGTGATTTTCCCCTTCCTGTTGATCGACTCTCTGGCCACTCCTAAATCCCAGTCAGTCTTTCCTTTAACCTGAACCTCGTAGTAAAATATTCCTGAAGAGAAACTCTGCTTTGCTAAGACAACAACACCATGATCAAATCTCTCTGGGTTGTCTTGAAGATTCTTCCTCACATCACCACAGTTTACTTGTTTTCCATCATCAGACAGGATGAGAGCAGGATTTGCTGTATCAGGATCGAGTGTCACATCCACTGCATACTGCTGGACCCTCTTCAGCTCGGCCTCAAGCAGCTTCTTCATCTGTTCACTGAGCGTCTCCTCCAGCTGATTCACAGCTCTCCTCACAGTCCCCTCATATGAAGGTGGACGGACGCTGACTTCTGTCCAGTCCTTGGTGGGTGGAGCAGCGTTCAGGGACGGGAGGCTTTGGAGGAGGTGGAGGTGGTCTTCAGAGCGTGAGAGCTGCTCCACCTCAGAGCTTCTCTTCTTCAGCTCAGAGATTTCCTGTTCCAGCTCTTTGATGAAGCCTTCAGCCTGTTTCTCTGTCTCTCTCTGCTTCTCTTTGATCGTGTCGATGAGCTCGGCCTGGCTTCTCTCAACAGACTCCTTCAGAGCGGTGAAGACCTGAACACCACCTGCTATCTCTCTGTCTGCATCTTCCTTACTGAGCTCCACTGAGCGTTTGATCTCCTGAATCTTCAGTCGTCTCTTCTGGATCATCTGCTGAGTTTCAGCCTCTGTCTTCCCCAGCCGGCCTTCTTTCCTTCATATTCTTCTTTCAGAGGAACAACATCATGTGTCTTGTGGTCTAAAACAGTGCAGATCAAGCAGACACACATCTGGTCGGTCTTACAGAACAGCTCCAGCAGTTTATCGTGCTTCGTACACATCCTGCCTTCCAGGTTCTCCACAGCGTCGATCAGCTGATGTCTTTTCAGGCCTGCCATTGTCAGATGAGGCTTCAGGTGAGTCTCACAGTAGGAGACCAGACACACCAGGCAGGACTTCAGGGCCTTCAGTTTGGTTCCAGTGCAGACGTCACAGGGAACTTCTCCTGGTTTGGCAGCTTGTTGCTCTGAGCTGCTGCTGCTGGCTTTCTGTTGAGCTGACTGTCTGAACTGAGCAGCCATCTCAGAGATTAAAATGTTGACCCGCAGCTCAGGTTTTGTGTTGAAAACCTCTTTACAGTTGGGACACTGACACGGGACATTAATATTCCAGTGTTCAGTGATGCAGGTTTTACAGAAGTTGTGTCCACATGGTGTGCTGACTGGATCAGTGAACACATCCAGACAGATGGAGCACAGAAACTGATCTTCAGTCAGCAGACAGCTGGCAGCAGACATATCCACACTC